>BSBM01000510.1:51317500-51575000 GCA_027924585.1 Larix kaempferi
TTCGTCTATAACTTTTTATTGGCTCACCTATTTTGAAAATGGAAAAGAACTCGGACAAGTACACGCAAAAACATACATCCTAAAAAACAATGTTGATTGATTATGTTAAGATCATGATATCGAGGGCTAACGCTTGGCCTAGTCATTTTGGGGATGGGCTGACTTCCTTAATTAAAAATAAATAAAATTTAACATAAATAAATATGGAAAAATAATGCCGCACTAGAATGGCCTGTTATCTACGACTATATATAATGTTTTTAACAAAAATCCACCATTTGAATACCGAACCAGGGGGCTAACGCAAACATATTCATTATATTTTCTTAAAACAATAACATACCAACCTTAGGAGAACCCCATTTTTTGGGAGTTATAATTAATTTACATAAATAATATTTATATATTACAGAAGGTAATCCGATTGTCTACGTTTGATCTTCTTGCGCCATATTCCAAAAAGTTGCGTAGGTAGCTCTAATATTACTTTTTGACATTCATATTTCTATTTTTCCAGAAGTCCATTGTGACTAACACGTCATGAATGGACAGCATTAGCTTGCACCAGCCCATATGATTTAGGATGTTGGTTCCATTAGGTAGTTTTGAGCAATATGTACATGTCTTAAGGCCTTGGGAATAATTTTATGTGGAAGAAGACCATGCCTATAGCCCTAAAGAAACCATTAAGGAATCTAGAGATATTAACAATTCCTCAAATCACTACACATGATTTGACATTAGTATCCATGGTGCTATGTATCCAATTCTTGGGAACTTCACGGCTTAAACATGGTCATGGGAGGAGACTTGAACTCTGGGCCCTAAGGGAATCTTTTAGCCGTCTAGGGATAATAAAAATTCCTCCACCAAGTGAACATGGCCTCGTGATAGTATCATTGAATTACAATTGAGGATGTCGATGCCATTAGGTGGTTTTGAGTAGTATTTATATTCCTTAGTGGATTGGGAGTGATGTTCCAAGGGAATAGACCATGCCTTTGGCCTTAAATAAATGACTAAGGAATCCAAATCCATGAAAATTTCCCCAAAACACTACACCTTACTTTGTAGGGTCTAGGTTTGAATCTTTAGCACCTTAGACACGGTTATTGGAGGATATATAAAGCATGGGAAGTAATGGAATATTCTAGGCATACAGGGATAAGAAGGTTTCTTCCACCAACCACACATGGGATATTGAGGGTAACATTATCCTATGATTGAGGATGTTGGTGCCATTATGTGGTTTTAAACAATCTATAGGTTGACCAATACCTTGGTAATGACGTTGCAAGGAAGAAGACCACGCCTTTGGCCCTAAATAAACCGTTGAGTCATATAAATCCATGAACAATTCCTCAAGGACCAATACATGAGTTCACAAGTGTATCCATGGAAATATGTATAAAAGTTGGGGACTTCTGGCCTAGGACATGGTGAGTGGAGGAAAATTGAATCTTGGGCCCTAAATGAACCTTGTAGTTATCTAGGGCTAAGGAGGTTTCCTCCACCATCCACACATGGCATTTTGATGTTACCATTGGCCTCTGACTTAGGATGTTAGTGCAATTAGATAGTTTTTGGAAATATGTACATGTTTGAAGGACTTAGGAATGATGCTTTGAAGAAGAAGACCATGCCCTTGGCCCTAAAGAAACCATTGAGGCCTCCAAATCCATTAACAATGCCTAAAAGGACCATGCATGAATTCATAGGGGGATCCATGGTGTTATGTACCCAAGTCTAGGGGACATAGGGCCTTTGACATGTAAATGGGAGAATAACTGAACCTAGGGCCTTAAATTAATCTTCTAGCGATAAAATGATAGGAAGGTTGACTCCCTCAACCACACATGGCCCGTTGATTATTATTAATGATTTTGATGCCATTATTTGTCTTTGAGTGATATGTACATGTCTTATGGACTTGAGAATGATGTTCCAAGGAAGAAAGCCATCCCTTTGGCCTGAAATAAGTCATCTAGGAATTTAGAGCCATGAAAAATGCCTTGAATCACCATGCGTGACTTGGTATGGGTATCCACGACACTATGGATTTATCTTATTTGTCCTTGCAACTTTAGACATGTTTAGTGAAGGAATCCTAAAGCTTAGGCCTTAAATGAATTTTCTAGCCTTAAAAGAAGGTTTCCTCCACCAATCACACACGGCCTACTAAGGATATCAATGGCATATGATTGATGATATCGATACCATTAGGTAGTTTTTGAGTAGTATGAAGTGTCTTAGGGCCTTGGGAATGACATTCCAAGGAATAAGACAATACCTTTGGCCCTAAAGTAACCATCAAGGAATATAGAACCATGAATAATTCCTTGAAGGATGAAACATGACTTGGTAAGGGTATCCCTAGAACTATGTATCCAAGTTGGGGACTTGGAGTCTTGGACATGGTTAGTGGAAAAAAATTGAACCTTGTTCCCTAAAGCAATCTTCTACCCATCCAGGGCTAAGGAGGTTTCCGTCACCAACCAAACCTGGCCTCTTGAGGGTACTATTAGCTTATGACTGAGGATGTAAGTGCCATTAGGTGGACTTAAGAAATATGCACATGTATCAACACCTAGGGAATGATGTTTTTTGGAATGACCATATCTTTGAAACTTAAAAAATCATTGTGGCATCTAGAGCTACTAACCATGTTTTTCTGTAGGTTGTACCTCAAATATATTTGGGATTTCTTCGATATTTATGCCAACTATAGATTTAAATATTACAAAAGAGGCTCCTGTTAGGATGAAAATTCCAAGGAAGGATGTGCAAATAGAACCATCTCTGCACCACTTTAGGTTATTTTGTTGCTACAACCTGATCCCCAAATGTTTTGAGAATTATGGGGCTCCTCCTTTTCTCTTAAGAGAGTTTTAGAGTTGAAGTCTTCCTAGAAAAGTCTTACCTTTGAACTTAGTTTTTTCCAAGAGGATCGAGTGAAGAAGTTCTTTTTTGTGACTATGTAAGACTCAACTTTTGCAGTGACACAATCAGAGAAACTCATCCAATTGAGCCGAAACGGGTCGGACGTGTCCTTTAAGTTTTACATGGTTTTTATATTTTGGAAAACCTCACCTAGACGAGCCAAAACGGTTAGAGAAACTTGGTTAAACCCACCGAAATGGTAAAAAGTATCTTTCAACTCTAGAAGCGTTTCCTATTTCGGCAAAAATCATGCAAATCCGTCGAAACCTTTGGTGAAATTCTCCCACCTCTGCTGAAACGTTCGGTAAAACTCTATCGACTTCACTGAAACGGCCGGAGTACTATCGTTTTGCACTTAGACTTTTGGTGTAAAGGCTATCGGTTGGCGGAGAAATTTTCCATGCCACAACCAGTTTTAAAAGACTAGGATATCTAAGCCAAAATAGTCGTTGACACTTACTGAGGTGTGCCAAAAGAAACTCGATGGAATGAATCGGTTAATAATTCTTATCAAAGTGACACGCTTCGGCTGAAATTGGGAGTAGCCATCGAAACGGTCGGGAACAAAGATTTAAGTCTCACACAGTAGCACCGGGGAGCTCGTTGAAATCCGACGTCGGCACAGTTTGAAGTTCACCAACGATATGTTTCGTAGAGACATGAAAAGTCCCGCTGAAATGGTCAGCAGCAAACCTTTGGTGGTAGCGGTGTTTGAAAGGATTTTTGGTGCCGAAACGGGGTTGGTCCCACCTCACTAATTGCGCATTTAAAACGCTACTAACCCCTTCCACTCCACATTAATTGCTCTTTGTTTTCAAAATTTATATATAGGATTTTGGGGCATTTTTTCTTTGTTGTTTTAAGTCTACTAAAACGTCGTTTCATGTTTCATTTCCATCAATCACTGAGTAGCAAGCATCCCAAAGCGAGTCAACTACCTTCCGTCATTCTACAGTTGATAGGTAGGCCTCATACTCTTTTGTTTTTTATAGTATCTTTCTCTTAAGTAGGGTGGTCTTGGTTTTTTACGGCGTTATTATTTTCTAAACACCAACCAAGTCAAAGGAAAGCTAGATCATGGTTAAACTTGTCTGCATTGAACTCTTATGTACCTACGGTTTCCCTACCTAGGCTGTCACCCTGCTCTGTTCGCAATCACGTTTGAACCTTTCTCAATGAACCTGTTGCGGGCGTCTTAGTGTTTTTAGCAATTGGTGTTACACATGCTACTTTTTGCATGTGGTGAACCCCTGCGTCCGTGAGACGAAACTATACCCATAGTGGCTGCTTTGTCGCTCCATAGACTCAAGCCCTAGTTCTGTTCCCAACAAGACTAGTTGTCCTACTCCCTTAAACGCTTTACCTTTCGAACCTTTATTTTTCAATCTAGACCTAATCAACACTATTGTTAATCATTTAAGGTAGCTTTGTAAATGTTGTTTAAATGCTTACCCTGAGTTACACTCAAAATCTATTTTAGCAGTTCATTGGTTTTATTGTTAAAATGATTGGCATAATTTTTTTGAATAATTTTACAAGTACTCTCTTTTCTCACCTGCATATTGATTAACAAAGCACAAAACTTGACTACATGATAATGGTGTTTTTTGTTCAACCCTGCCTACCACTTTTTATGAAAGAGAATGCTTTTTATGAAAGAGAATGCTTTTTATGAAATAAAATGCTTGATTAAATTATGTTTGAATTATTGCTTACACATGAATTTTATTTTATCAGAATTTGAAAGATGAGGCTAAGAAAGGAGCCAAGAGGAAATCCAAGGTGACTGAGTCAGGGTCAGATGTCGAGATTGCACTGGAAACCAAGGTAGAGGCTGTGTTAGAGGATACCAAGGAAGTGACTGGGGTTCTCCCTGAATTCGAATGTGGGGAGTTATATCAGATGATCTGAGACCATGATGTCCCTGGTGCAGTTCTTGAAGATATGTTCTTACATCAAAACATCAAGAAATCTGGCATCACTAAGGCGGCCACATGCCCTAAGCTTTTTCCTTGCTCGGAAGTCACTAGGTGGATTCTGTTGCAAGCTGATGCCACCTCAAGGATTCTGTCTGACAGCAAAGGAGAATCTTTTGCATCATTCCATCCGTTGTACATAGCAACAACATACAAATTATGTGGGAATATTCTCACCATCATTTTTTGTATTTGAATGTCTGCATGCATTTTGCATGCATCCAGTCATCATGCATACATTTCCATGCAACTGCATATATCCAGTCATTATTTTGGTGGTCTCCCCAGCACCTAGAGCCTAATTTCAACTCCCTAGAGCTTGTCTTCAACCCCTTGTAGCCCTCCTACTTGCCTGATGTGCCATATTTGACTCTCTTGCATGACATGTGTGCCTTTCCTCACCTACCAAGAGTTAACATTCAGTTAGAGTGCCTTATATCACCTACTAGGTGTCTAATAGTCAGTTATAGCATTGATTGAGAAGTTATTCCACTTATTTCTCATCCTAAATACCTGTAGCTCGCAGTTAGCTAGTTCTAGAGTGCCACTTGATCTTCTGACAACCTCATGCACCCTCCTTGGAGTCTCCATCCCCTAATTCATGCCTAGATGGTTCTCTTAGACTCACTTAGACTCAGTTGACTGACCTTTGACCATTTATGACTAATATTGTTGATTGGATGATGTCTCCAATGTTATCCAAGCCACACTTTGAGGATGATTTGAATGACCTCCTTGGTTAATTAAAATTCTATTGACAGTTATTGTATTGTATTCATTATTCACAGTGTCATCTCACAGCTGATATATGATTATACTACTATTCTCCATTTTCCATGTTCATGAGTGATTATTGAGTATTTTCTTCTCTTCTTATCTGCATTTCTTGAGTGAGTTTTGTGTGAGGCTTGTTACAGATGTCAGATCCTACTGCAGATTATCACATGGTATCAGAGCTTGCAGCAGCTATTTGAATTGAAGCCATTGCAACAATTGCAGCACCAGCAGCTGCAACACCAACAATTGCAACATTTCTTTGAGCAATTGTCTTTCACTTTAGCACCAAAAGCCTCTGAGTTTCCACAACAAATCCTGGTGCTATTACATTCAATTCACTGGGGAAATCCAGTGAGGTCTAGCCAGGTGTGAAGTACTTAGTCATATGTGCTCAATGTTTTAAGGCAGTGTTCATTCGAGGTGTAGCCAATCTCCATCAACAAAAATCTTCTTGTTTTGTAGGTTTATTCATCCATTCGAATACCTCTTCAACATATTCAAATTCAACAGCTATTATGGATCTCCATTGTTTTTGCATGTTATTTGAAGTGTTCTGTAGTTGTAGCAATTTCAAAATATTCTGCACAGATGATTCTACATTAGTGATTCTGCACTGGTGATTCTGCATTGGTGATTCTGCACTACTGATTATGCATTGGTGATTCAGCACTAGTGATTCTGCACTACTGATTTTGCACTAGTGATTCTGCACTACTGATTCTGCACTTCTGCACCAGTGCTTTTTGCACCAGAAACACACCAGTAGATTCAAATTGAACAACATCTTCCATGGATCTAAAAGCAGTTCCTTCTCTCTCTCTTCATACAACTATGAAGAATGGAAACCCAAGATGATAGCATACCTAAAGAGATATGGTGTCTTGGATATGTGTACTTGTGTTAAGAGATATTTTTCTTCCTATGAAGAGGAACAAGATTGGATTGATGATTGTGAAAGAGCCTCATCAACAATACTTACTGCTATGTTTTCCAATATGGAATACCTCATTGATTTTTCAGAACATCCAAGTGATAAGTGGACAAGATTGAACAGTTTGTTTGGAAAGAAGGAAGAGGATGATGTCCATTTGGAGAACAAGCCCATCAGTATTGCCTTCAGTTCTCTCTCTATTCATGATTCAGCCTCCATCATATCCCATGATGAATTTGTTCAAGATAAAGTTGAAATACAACGCATGGTTTCAGTTGATCCATCTTCTGATTCGAATTATGAGCAAAAGATGTCAGTTACTACTCTAGAAGTTGAAGAGACTTTCACAATCTCTACTTCTCATGAGCCTGCTGATGTGCAAGATGATGACCTACTGAGCATTTGGAAGTAAAATCAGATTTGGGAGGTAATGCATTTTCCCTCCTTGATAAAAATATTCTTATGGATTCCTATTTGTCCATTGGCACATGTTTTCAAAGTTTCACCGAAGATGGAAGACTCTATCATTCGCTTGGCTTCAAGTCTCATGCCTATCCTTATGATTTATGTTTTGATCTCACCCCTGTTGATTCAACGGAGATCATAAGAAACCATCCTCAAATTCTTGGATGTGATTTGAAGTTCAAGCCATCAGCATTATGTCATGGTTCATTTTATTTTGATCTCACCCTTGCTAGCTCAAAGGAGATATCAAAGAACTATCTAAACATTCATGGTTTTTATTATACCTCAGTTGGTTCAAATCACATGCTCCATAATGATCTTCATATTATGTTTGTGGAGCATGATCCACTTCTTCCCAAGAGGAAGATACCACCATCACTGTTTGATGAGCTCCAAGAGAGCGAACCTTTATCACATGAGATTTCATATTTAGAATCTGAAGAAGGAGATGATGAAGAGCGAATGCTAGACCCATATCCATAAGAACCTGAACGTCTAGCAACTGCTGATGAAGATGAGTGAATGGGAGATACCGTTCCACACGAACCTGATGATATTTCACATGATGATCCTCCTCTTCCTCGATGGGAAGTCATTACCCTTAGATATGCTAGTGATTTGGTTGGTTATCCACTTGATCAGAGGAGAACCGGATCAGATTTCAGAATGGAAGGTTTCATTGTTCTCACATTATTGATCCATCTTAGATCGATCGATCACTCTTTAGAAAAGAAGGACACTTGCCTCCTTCAGGGGTGAGTGATGACATGCTACATTGGCATCCTTTAGTTTATTTTGAGCGAGGGGTTTCGTCCCACTAGGTTTTCCCTCTTTCCTCATTTATTATTTAGATTGATGTATGGGGTGACCTTTGGTCTCAGTCACCAGGGCCCTATTTTTCAGTTTTCAGCTATTACCTCATAGTATAGCTTGCAGGGGGTGCTAGAATATCCTCACCATCATTTTTTGTATTTGCATATCTGCATGGATTTTGCATGCATCTAGTCACCATGCATGGATTTGCATGCAATTGGATGCATCCAATCATCATTTTGGTGGTCTGCCCAGCACCTAGAGCCTAATTTTAGCTCCCTAGAGCCTGTCTTCAGCCCCCAGTAGCTCTCCTACCTACCTAATGCACCCTATTTGACTCTCCTGCATGACATGTGTTCCTTTTATCACCTACCTAGAGTTATCATTCAGTTAGATAACCTTATCTCACCTACCAGGTGTCTAGCAGTCAGTTATAACACTGATTGAGCAGTTCTTCCATCGATTGCTCATCCTAACTGCCTATAGATCCTAGTGAGCTAGTTCTAGAGTGACACTTGATCTTTTGACAGCCTCATGCGCCTTCCTTGCAGTCTCCATCCCCTGATGCATGCCTAGATAGGTCTGTTACACTCAGTCAGGCTCAGTTGACTGGCCTTTGACCATTTATGACTGATACTATTGATTGGATGATGTCTCCAATGTTATCTAAGCCACACATTGAGGATGATTCGAATTACCTCCTTTGTTGCGAAGGTTAATATGACATGACGAAGTCTGAGTAGAATCATTGTGTTTTTCTTGTTTCCCTATTATAAATGTGATGTGTATCTGCATTATGAATATGTGAATGATGCGATGTTTTCCTATTCTGAATGATTTTATACTATTAGATCTATTTGCACATTAGTGGTTTTGCTGATAATGAGATCTGTGGAATGATGATGTGATTCTGTTTGATGCATAAGCTGAATAGTTAGATCTGTTAAGTACTGTTGCGCTAAGTTGATAACTAGATTCCCATGGTCCTCCTTCATTCGGCGGAAACGTGGTTTCGTCATCCCTCCCTCGAACATCTTGGGTGAGACTTCATCTGCTCCACAGGTGTTGCTGGACAGGCTAAAACCTGTCTCGGCTTGTGCTCAGGGAGATCGCGGTGGTTTGGATGTCGATAGAGTGAGGAACCCCTGTCGACTGGGTTTGTGTCAACACTAATTCACAGATTCAACTACGCCTTTCTCCATGGCTCTTGTATAGGATGAGTGGGCAGATTTTCCTCATGCAGAATCTGATCTCATAAGGATGGGTATCTCAATGAGAAATCTTCTTCATGTAAATGGGGTTGGGTTATTCTTCATAATAGCGACTTCTTCATGTAGATGGGGTTGTTCTTCATAATAGCGGCGTCCAAGAATATATGGAAACAAATCATCCTCTGCATCTCTAATCATTGAGATCTTCCTTCACATAAAATGAATGATAGATAGGGTTTCTTTTCTACTCAGATCTATAGGCACACAACCAAATACCACTTATCCACCATTTCTGCAGCACAACTTCACACAAATCTATTAGATCTATGCTTTCACTTGCAGATTTAGTGATATTTTTACCAATAGATCTTTATTCCATAGATCTCCATTTCATATAGCGAATCTACACTTTAACCCGATCTGCAATTTGTCCTTGCATATTCAAATGTCCAATCAATGGCATCTTCCAACATGCACCAATAGATTTGGCATATTCTAGCATGCACTTGTAGGCAATCTCAATACACCGTGCCAGGCTCTGATACCATTTTCAGGGAATAAAACATGAAAAAGAAAATAAATATACAAATGATAGCAAACACAATAACAACACCAAATATATCTAGAAAACCCCGTAGGGACCATCAATAATAGATCTATTATTGGTCCTGGCAGCCAAGAGCATCTCTCATACTCACATTGGCACCTTACAATGGAGGAATCCAACCCTATAAATAGGTTCTTTACATGCAAATACAACTACCAAGAAACTACGAGCTACCAAAACCGTGTACACTAAACCACTTACATCTTTACTTATTCTTTAGTCAAAGTTAACCCTAACACATGCTTAAATTATAAATTAAGTAATAATCTTTACTAACTAAAAAATTAAGAAAAAAAAAAAACAACACACTTTATTTATGCTAGATAAAATGATCAAATTAATAAAAAAAATTAAATATAAATAAAAAAAATTACTCTATTTTCAAGAAAGTCTTATAAAGAAATATATTCGAGAAAGGAAAATCGCTTGTCATTAATGTCTTAACATTAAATTAAATACAAATAATAACGTGGATGTTGAAATAAATCATACCAACTAGGAGATTTTACATAAAAGAAAAATACATTTCACATAACACAATAAAATCTACATCAACAAAAAATATTGCAACAAGTGTTAATAATTCCTAACAAATTTTATTGTTACACATGTGAATAAATATAGTGTTAGAATTTATTTGCTACAAGGTGTAAACAAAAATGAAAGATTATATAAATATAAATATAATGTGAATAAATATAGTGTTAGAATTTATTTGCTACAAGGTGTAAACAAAAATGAAAGATTATATAAATATAAATATAATTTCATCTAGATAGATCAATCTATACTTTTAAAATTTTTCTCAAATTTTGTATTGTGAAAAAGAAAATTACAACTTAAAAGTTTTGAACTCTAAACAAAATCCAGCTTAAAAATTTAGACAACAACAAGAATTCTCCAAACAATTCAAAGTCCAACCGCAAATCCTAGCATATATTTGTAATCAACTTTCGTAACGATGGCACAATTTTAAACTACAGATGGTATAAATATGTATTCATGAAAACAATTTCTCTTCTTATGCTCGCTCTATTATGTTCAGTGATAGTCAATGGTGTCATAGATGTGACAGAAATGTTTGAACATTGCAAACAGCAAGAGTTTGGTATAAATATTGATTCCTACACACTTTTGCGTTAATATAAATAGTTTTCATTGAATAGAACAGAACTGGTACAAATAATACACCTCATTGAATAGAACATAACTCTTGCAAATAACTAAAGCTTCAGCATCTCCAATTATACATGGCGTAGTTTTACAATCGGCGATATTGTACAAACTAGAGAAATACGTCTATAGTTATCGACACAGAAACACTAGCTTTCTAACAGGCTGCTATTCGGAGGTATCAGTTTTATTTTTTATTTTTGAAGACATGCCTCCAATCCTCCTCTACCGATTTGTGAGAATTGCTGTCACTCTTTGTAGTTGGGAAAAGGAACATGGCCTGCTTCAATGCTATTCAAATCCTCTACTAGAATCTCATAGTGCCTTCTGACTTCTTCCGCTAATTTCCCACCACCAACCATGGAAGCTACATTATTCCAACGGTCAGGAGTGTCTTTGTCATAGACTGCTAAGGCGTTCTCAAACTGTTTGTTTTGTATGGAAGTCCAATTTGATGCAGTGTTGCTCGAATAATTATTTCCAGAGGAAGATGCTGATTGACTAGCCATGTTAGTATTAGAACTTGAACGGACACCTTCAAACACAAGTTCAAAGACAATGTTTACATAATGCACTTGGATATTTGTTTAACAAAACCTTTTAAGATACAAGAAATTAATTCTATATAATACGACATAAACGGCAGTGACAGTTAATCCTCTTAGATAAAACCAGTGCAAGGACACAATTATTTCAACTGCCACAAGAGCGAATACGGAGGTTGGGAATATAATATAATGCTACGATAAAAGAGGAACAGGATGACGAATTTCAATAGACAAAACATATTAAAGGACTAAACACATAGTAGAATCAGTAACAAAAGATTGGAAGAATAAAACTTACTTCCTCCAAATGCTCTGAGAGGCAGTAAAATCAGTGGAACACAAGGCAAAAAGAATTGCAGAGAATTACCAACGGAGCTTTGATATACTGGATACAGGAGGGGTTCAGAGAGGGACTGCAATTCAACTTCCTTGCAAGAGCTGAGGGAATCAGTTTGCATTGGACGCCATAGTTGGAGATCCTCATAAATAGGAACTTCTGTTCTGTAAAGTGAGCCAGCTGTCGAATCTATCGTGACTGATTGGTCTCTTTACAAATAGGAATCAGAAACATAAGAATGCGGCTGTCTAAGTTGAAAGTAATACACTAACAGGATAATTCCCTGCTGGCTGCTGAGCTGCTGAATTAAACGACACTGCCATATACACAGAGAGTGAAAAACGAAAACAAATAAACCTATTTACAGTCACAATCAGGTCAAAGCTCCTGATCCCCAGTTTCTCTATTCACCTATCATTTTAAGATTTCTATGAATAATACGTTCATGTCGGTTTGCACATCAGTGAGTAGACGTGGACGTGCAGAAACCCCAGATCTGTGCCCTACACAACTTGAAAGCAGTAGAAAAATTCGATGGTTATCTCTGTTAAGTGGATTTCTGCGGCAGTGGGGTCAATTTGCTTGGGAGTAGTATTTGTCTGGGTATCCAGTCCGCCACAATGGTATCTTTGATAGGGAATGAAATGTATGTGAATGGAAATTGAATTTTACAATAGTATCTTTGATAGGGAAAGAAATCTAAGTGAATCAAAATTAAATCCTTTCAAGTGCATGTGAATCTCCTAGGCCATGGGGAGAATATATATAAATTTTAAGAAAAAAACACGGTGTGGTCTTTGCTGTGCGGGGATCTTGAGCTATTTTACGGCCAGCTTGTTGTAGGTTTTAGAAATGTTATCACAGCTGAGTCAGAGATGCAATTTCGTTCTCTAACATGATTGTAGTGGCAGCAGTCGGCGCAAAAGCACTTTAACATAAAGATAAACATAAAGTTTTGTCAATTATATTGTGGGTTTTTGGTGGGGATAGATGGGTTTCATTCCATCTATCCAAGTTTATTTATAACCATCCACAATATGTGGGCAAGTTTGTTGGGATTTTCTATGTTAGCTAAATAATATTATTAAAATATTAATTCGATAATAATTAATTTAATTATTTAATTACTTATAATATAATAATTAATTAAAAATAGCTTAATTCAAAGAGTTGGATATTTATAAGTTGTGAGCAAAAGGTCTTGAGTTCAAATCCTTTGTAATCCACATGTGAAAAAAAATCATTTAATTATAATATTATATAATAACATACTAAAAAATTATATATTAATAAAGTGATATGAATGAAGTAATTTACAAATATTAACACTTATTTCAATTAAAATAAAAGTACTATAATAATATATATATATATATATATATATATTTTTTTTTAAAATAATTATAATATAATAATTAATTAAAAATAATATCATTTAATTATAATATAATATTACAATTTAGTTTAAAATATAGAGATATTAAGAAACAAAGTGTTAATGAAATAAAATTAATTAATTAATTATAGTATAATAATTAATTAATTAAATATATATATATATATAAATTTAATTAAGTAAATTTTATAGAATTCCACTTCAAAAGCAATATTAAAATTAAGATTAAGAAAATTAGTAATAAATTAATAATGTTCATAAGAAAGTAATACGATGCATTTAATTTATTAGGTTTTCGAAACTATTTCTTAACCCACTTCTATTATATTTTTCATTAGAAATTTATTTAAAACTCATTTAAATATTTAACTTGATATAAACAAATGTTATAGTGAAAGTCAAATGTTATCTCTCATTCTAATATTAGTATTTTATTTTTCCAAGTTAATATGATCTTTATAATTCTAATTACATGTTTTTGGTTTTATTGCATTGTATATAGTATTATATTATTTGTATCTTAATATTATAGTGGTTTTAATGTGCAAATACAAAGAGGGGAATCACAAATCATGTCAAAACAACCAAATTCGTGGAATTTAACTTAAGATTGGACATTATAATATGTATTTTAAAATTAGTTTGACCATTTGTCAATTTTCACAATCTTGGTGTTGAAATCCATACATTTTATCAGTTTTTTTAGTGTCATTTATTTAAGTAATGCATTAAATAATTTTTCATTATATTATCACTTAAATCAATGAATCGATTTTTTTGTATTATATTATTGATCAAATAAATGCTTTTTTAATATCAATGAATCAATTTGTTTTGTATTATATCATTGATAATATCAATGCAACTAAGAAAACCATACCTTTGGCCATAAAGTAACCCTCAAGGCATCCAAATCCATGAAAAATGCCTCAAAGCATCATTCATGACTTTGTAGGGGTATCCATGGCACTATGCATTGAGGTCATGTGGCCTGAGGGCATTCAACATGGTCAATGGACTAGGCCTTTAGCCCTAAAATTCTTGAGGCATCCAAGTCCATGAACAATTCCTCGAAGCATCACACATGAATTCAAACGGGTATCCACGACACTATGTTTCTAGGTGTTATGGCCTTGGGGCATTCAAAATGGTCGTTAGAGGAGAACTAAATATCATGACATAAAAGAAGCTTCAAGACATCCATGGTAAAGAACGTTTGGTCCACCAACAACAAATGGCATCCTAACGGTATCATTGATGTATGGGTACCCGCACAAAGCTGGTACCCAAAATAACCACAACAACAGCGCATGAGGAAAAAAAACAAAACGACATGCACGCGCCTCCAAAGGTGTGCACGCATTGCTGCTTCGGCAATACCGAATGTCGACGTGGTCCAGCCCACGTGGACAAAAGGAATGCGCACACGCCTTTGACACGTACGCACAAAATGGTGCATACACGTCAGTGGCGCGTGTGTGCCTCTATTTTTTTATAAAAAAAACAGAGATCACGGGTTTGTCATTTTCGACAGACCTGTGATCCCATTCTCCAACCCACGAGCGCACTGTGCAACCTCGCGAACGTGTTTTCGAGCAATCAAATCGTCTTCAATGCCAAGAAATCGCCCCTACACCACGGTACCATCCATTTCTCCAGGTAGGTGCTCCTCAAAGCACAAATTTGTGTTTATTTTTTGTTTGTTTTCCATTTGAATTTTAATTTTTAAAAAAATTTACAATCCATTAAAAGACCAAGGAAATTTAATTGCAAGTCATCTACACCTAATAAGATGTCAGACACACCTGAACCATCCGATGAAACCAATGAAACTCGACCTCCAGAAGACAATGAACCGAATGAAAACCCTGAAGATCAATTACACCAAGACTTAAATCAATTGAGGGCACTAAGTAATGAATTGAACAGTACCAAGGAACCCTCTCAGGTTTCCTTGGCTTCATCACTTCAAAACATTATTGAATCAATAAATATTGCACACAGTGAGATAACAAACTTGATCCAATACAGGGTCCGAATGAGGGAACACTACTCCACTGGGTTGTCCAAAGAGTAGATAAAAGACCTCAACATCACCAAAGCCCAGTTGTATAGCAATTTCATGGTTCCCTCTATGGGACAGCCTCCAGCTGTGATGAGGGCTTGCGTTTGCAAGGACTGGTGCATTTACCAACCATGGAGAGATAATTGGAGAAAGAGGTGGTTCATGGTGTTTGACAGGCCCCCGTGCAACAATGTGGAGGTCCCACGGTATTTCCTTCGAAAAGTGTGCCTGTTGAGTTTGAGCTAGGGTACCATGTCTAGTATTTTGACATCACTAAGTTTCAGGGTGTTGGTCTTGGCTCTGCCCAAGATCAACCTCAGGCGCACCACAACCCACTTAGAGGACCTACTGCACCCAGGAGAGAGCCAAACCCCCCTACTCAGCCACCCGAGTTTGGTAGCGGCCTAGATGAGATTCATGAATCCACCAGACGTGCCACACATGAATTTCTTAGACATACCAAATTTGTGGCCATGTTTTCCCAGAGCCGAGAGGAAATCGATGAGACACAGACAAATGCACATTCTATGGGTGGTGGCCGGGACATGCCGGGTACAGGTGGAATCTAGGCGGGGCCTTCTAGTTCTGCTGGAACAATGACACATCGTTGTTCTCACTGTGGTCATTCTTTCCATGGTGATACGCATCAGCATGCCACATGGAGCTTCATGGATCAGGTTTTCTATTGTTTTATTTAATGTTCAAGTATTTGTTGTATTTTATTTGATATCGTATTGTTTAATATATTTAACTTTGAATTACACATTGTTGACTTTATTTGTTTTAATATTTAGTTATTCGGGGCCGAATCTCCATCCCCCAGGTGGGAGGACGTCAGTTCCTTTGACCTCGACGGAGCCATGGTGGCAACAGAGGAGATTGTGACACCATACACACAGGTAACTTCTTTACTTTGAATAATTAGATCCAATTACGAGTAATTTGTGTTAAGTAATTACAAATTAATTAGCACTGAGTAATTACCATATTATCATCATATTTTACAGTTGTGTTTATAATATTATCTAATTTATTTGAGAGCTATAAATTCATATAATCCCACCAAAAAAAAAATGAAACCTTATAAAACATGAAAACCTAAGAAAACTATAAACATTTGTCCATGTTCACTTTAGGCATCCTAGATCTCTGATGATTATATAAATGGGAGAGAAATTTCCAAAATCTGTCATTCCTACTTAACTAATGATGAGCCCGCAGCTGGGGTTTTGGTGATGCCCACAGTGTCCTTCATCTTCAGACTACCATCCAATGCTTGCTTGCTCTTCCTGTGCTTGACCAATGCCATATGTGTTATTGTTGCTTTTCCATTTGTCACCATGTCATCCAAGTTATCTTTGCCATGTACTCTCCTTGTCCAAATCATCTTCAAATGACCATAGTATGGGTCATTTGACTCTTGGGTCAATAGATGTGCCAATTGCTCCAATGCCCATCACTTTGTCCACCAAATCAACCTTTGCTACCATGCCCTTATGCCATGTGTTCTTCAATCTTAAACTTTGAGAATATATTACCATGGTAATTATTACTTTCTCCCATTTTCTACTAATAGGTTCTTTTAATGGTAAAGGTGGTCAAATAACTTCTATGTTTCTGCTAACTTTGTTGCATCAATTGAGTTCACTCAGATGTTGTACTTGTCACTTTCGCATCCACCGAGACCAATAGGAAAACTATTTATTGCTATGAATTTTCACTGCATTGTGCAAAACTCTCGGGAAAAAGAGAATCATAGTGGCCAAGCTTCTAGAAATTCAAGAGTCTGATGTTTCTCATGTCCTTGTTACCCTAGTTTATTATCACGAGATTTCCAATTTATTCTAATACTTGAGACTGGAAGTAATCATATTACTACTCCTAGAACATGCTATTAGGAAAGACATATAAACAATGTAAAACAACTTATCACATGTATTGTCACTAAAGATTTTGAAAATGATGTAAGGCCCATAAGGAAGAGCAATAATCTTACAAATATGGTCTATGGGTCCTTGCTATTATCTTGATTCAAATACAACTTGGTAAAAATTTTGGCATCAAGAATACTCATTTAACTCATTTCACTCAAGATTTCTTTGATTTCAATCAAGTGATATTATTCCGACAACATAGCTATTCAATCAAGAACACATAATTACTCATTCAATGCAAAAGAACATGGCACATTCAAGCTTGTAAGTGAGTTAATCATGAAAAAGATTTCTCTTTCTTCCTTTTTTTAACGATCAACACTCTAAAGTGTATTAAATAACATGCACACTAACTTAACTACTATTTAGCACATCTTTGCAAATTTAAACAATGAGATGCCATTTTATTCGATGATGTAAATGTTATGGAAATAAAGGGACTCAAGATCCTCACTCTAGGGATGCAAATACTTTTCCAATGGGTGAATCAAGCTTGTTGCGTCGAGAGGCGCTCTACAGCCCAGTATGAGGGAGATCTTGTAACATGTGTCAAATGTTTGTCGAGTTTGTCAACATCGAGTAACAAAATAATACAAAGTAAACAAAAAAGAATAATACAAAGTAAAAAGTAATAAATATTATGTCGGCCATAAACAAAAAAGAATAATATAAAGTAAAAAGTAAATATGAGACTTGAACTAGAGACTTTACCTTTTACTTTTAATACAACATAAAAAGTAAATATGAGACTTTAGAGTGTTTGTCAAGTAACAAAATAATACAAAGCAAAAAGTAATAAATATTATGTCGGTCATAAACAAAAAAGAATAATACAAAGTAAAAAGTAAATATGAGACTTAAACTAGAGACTTTAGAGCTTAGGATTAGGTGGCTCAGGTATTGCACTCAAGGAGCTATTCAAGGAGAGGTTTGCACCTAGGGAGATTTGATCCCTCTCGGTGCTTGATAGAGCCTAGGATTTGGATCTAGGCTGGTAGGAAACTACAAATCTATAAGAAGACATCAAAACCTAGGAACTCTTCATCAAGAACCCAAACACATTACATAGGTTTCCAATTAAAATTTGTAAATGGACATGAATTACATTCGCTTATGAGGCACTGCACATCTCTCTAGGGCTAAAGGAAAATCTCACCTACTCATGGGGATGACTCTAGAAAAGAAAAATCTCACCATGCCACCTTCTATGCCCTCTCACCTTATTTAATTTTAATTTCATGCCATGCCACCTTCTATCCTTTCAAAATATTGAATATCATCTAACTTGAATATAAATTGATTCCAGTCATGTTTTTCAAGTACCATCGTTTTCATTCTCATTTGCATTGTGTTTATTATTGTTAATATTGTTTTTATAAATTCAGTCTAAAAATTGTAGTGTTCACACAGGTGTCCGCGGGCTCCAGCGACCAACCACCACCCCTGAGGACCAGTAGTTCTCCACGTCCGCAGGTATAGTGTGTACTAGAGCATAAATTTAATTTCAAATACGATGATTTGTCCATGTATATTTATATTTTTGTATATTAAACTATGAGGTTATAAATGTGAATGCAGGTGCGAGCACTTCGTCCTACTGGTGCCATTATATCTCCCTCCTCGACCTTTTGGCCACCCTATATGCCAGTTGTATCCCCTGGCATACATGCCCCATTGTCCAAACCCTTCCATACAGCACCCCCCTCCTATATAGTACCATAGTTCCATCTAGCTCCACCTTACGTATCATATCCAGCTCCACCTCCGTATCAGTTTCCCATGTTCCCACCCTCCCCCAATCCGACCACAGCACACCACCCATCCACAGTCACCCATCCCTCTACCGCAACACAGACCTTGCCCCCCCCCCACATTCCCCCACCACACTCGCTTCCCCTTCTAGGGTTCCCCATTCCATACTACAACCAGTTGGGGTTTATAGCCCTAGATGTCCATCTCCACTTCGCCCACCCCAGTCCATGCCTCCTCCTGCCACCCCCCCTTATTCCACTGTCCCCCCCCAATGGTGTAGCCACCATTGATGTGGCTACATCCTCCCCTTTACCGTCCACCCTAGCATCGGAGGAGGTTGTCCAGCCAACTGCTCCATCTGCCAGCCTCGAAGACTAGCCGATTTTGTTCATGGTGAGATTGACTAGTTTAATAAAATCTCGTTCAATTTTAATGGAAATTACTATATGCATCTAGTTTCAGGATTGATATGATTGTTCTAAATGTGCAGGATGGCATTGCCGAGAGACTTGGATCACGGAGGAGGGAGACCCCCTCATGACTTACAGTATCGCATGTGGTGAGTTATCCAAGATTTGAAAACTATTTTTATTTTTAAATTATGTTTTATACTTGTATAATTGCCAGGAAAAGTTGACATATTATTGTTGTCGTTTCAGGGCTCAAAGGGACGTGCTCAAAGATGCCGAAAGGACCTAGCTTACTCTAGAACGAAGAAGAGGAAGATTGATTTTGAAGATTCACTTGGGAGCTCCGAGGGTGGGCGGGAGGATTGAGAGACCCTCCTATGTACACTAGCCACGATGTGGCATTTTCGGCACGAGTTGCCATATTTTGTATAGGGCACAATGGGCCATATTTTGTACACGGCACGAGCTGCCTTTTTTTGCACGGGGCATGAGTTGCCATTATATAGACGCTGGGAACGATGTTCCATTTTTCCAAAAAGTGTACATGATTGGATAATTTTTCATATTAATAGATGGATATGCACTTGTGTATATGAGTTTGTCTTTGATTACATTTTTGCATACATGATTTTGTCTTCGGTAAGAATGTTATGGGAAAGTTCTCACATACATATAGATGTTATTTCTAGACACCAAGTGACCTCAATATGAGTCCCTTGTATTTGAATGGGTATTGCATCTTTTCCTTTAAGCAAAAACATACCTAACCAAGCAAACTAAGGAGTGATATTTACATTACAAAGTGTTGTGACTTTAGGGCTACAAAAAAATATATAGCATAAGAAAAATCATCTCACACTTCCAATCATGTGCCAAAATATTCCTGAAAATCCTCTTGATACATGAAAAGAAACCCTAGGTAACTTGTAATTGATATAAATAAATTAGGAATGTACCCAAGCCTAAGAGCCCATTATCCTATAACAAGACCCTTAGATACAACTCCCCCACCTTTTTACCATGAAATCTTCCCACAAGATCATGGGAATCCATTACCACCACCTCATGCATTTTGATATCCTTTCCTAGGACTAGCCTCATAAGAGAGATTTTATCTTTTACACACTTCTTCCTCTTCATTTTGACACTACCGACACCATTTACCTGCATCCCTTTGTTGGGTTCAGCTTTATCATTATCAACATGCTTTAAAGAATTGTCTCCTCCATCTCTAACCTTCAACCAACTACCATCATTTTCAAAAAAAACCCTTCGATCCTCGAGATCTATAGGATTCACCCTTGGACTTACTAGGTCCATAACCACTTCATATACAACACCTAAAATAATTTGATTATCCTAAATTAATCCATTTGAAATAGGACCCTCGCCACATATATAATGACTAGTCTATCACGATTCACAATTCTCATCTATGGATCATAGTGTTAATTGCATGTTATTTGAATGTTTCTGATTTCACAAATTTGTCTTAAGAAATTACACACAACATATCCTAAATGTTTATGGTTTATTGAATGAATGTTTACAATCATCTAATCATTTACATTCTAGAAGTTACCAAACCTGCGCAAGTGGTTTAGTGATTTTATTTCCATCACATCTTTTTATATTTATATGCTCATGGATCATATGGAAAAACATTTAATTAATTATGTTTGTGAAGATAAGATTTCAGCCATTTTTATTGAAGTGATTCAAGTCACTACAACCTAGTTGGACCCTTAATAGATTGGGTGACACCCTTTTGCAAAGATTTTACTCTCTCCAAAAGGGTCTCATTCAATAATCACTCATAAACTAATAACTATAACCTTGGAATTATTAGATAATATCATTTGTGGATGATTTTGGGAAATAAGCCAACATGTTTTCATGTGAATTTTGATTCTACAATATTATGGTTCATTCTTGATTTAAGTTTTGTGAATATCTTTTTTATCCATGAATGATCTTTCATTTTACACATGAGCGAATATTTATTTCTGAAAGGTGTCTATTTGATTAATTCACTTGCAACTTTCTAAATTAAGCACTAACATGGGACTTTAACTTAATGGAAAACACATCTTAATCGTCAAACAAGTTTGAAATCCTAAGACCTTTTCTCCAACCTTGATCTAGAAGCCTCCCTTGTCCTTTAAAGTAGGCCTAAAACTTGGGAAAATCTTTGCTGAGGTGACAGTGGAAATCATCTTCGGAAGTTGCACTTGTAGCATTAGAGAATTAGGACTTTGCCACTTGGGTGTTAAAACAAGATGTAACAGGATGCACTAGCATTTATGGATGAGAGAATAGGGAGCGCATACATGCGCCATCCTCCATTAATTTCCAGTTTAGATGTTTTTCCTAAACTAGCAGTTCAGCTCTAATTCTGCATTTTTTGTTTTATTTAGTTTTGTATGCACAGTCAGAGAGTGCAGTTCCCTAGGCACTCATATGTGAGGATTACAATCTAAATTAAGGGGGGCATATCTCTAGGAGGATACATTCTTGCATGCCTCAGATAATGCCAGTACAGGTGCACTTAGTTGGCCCATTTATCCATGCAAACGAGGCGCTCTAGAGTTAGAGTCTTACACTCTTAGGATACCCAAACCCTAGCACTAAACCATCTTCTTCATCCTCACCATCACCATCACCAACACCATCAATGACTTCATCGTCACCACCATCTTCATCATCATCATTATCTGTAACTCTAACCCTAATTAAATTTCCTTCAATAACTCTAGCCCTAACCCTCACCAAAACCATAGCACTAAACCATCCTCTTCATCCTTACCATCACCATCACCATCACCGTCACCATCACCGTCACCATCACCATCATCATCATGTCTTCATCATCATTGTTAACTCTAACTCTAACCCTAATTAAATTTCATTCTATAACTCTAGCCCTAACCCTCACCCAAACCCTAGCACTAAACCATCTTCTTCATCATCACCATCATCGTCACCATCACCGTCAATGTCTTCATCATCACCACCATCTTCATCATCATCATTAACTCTAACTCTAACCATAATTCAATTTCCTTCTATAAGTCTAGACCTAACCCTCACCCAAACCCTAGCGCTAAGCCATCTTCTTCATCCTCACCATCACCATCACCATCACCCTCATGATCACCATCACCATCATGTCTTCATCATCGCAACCATCTTCATCATCATCATTGACTCTAACTCTAACCCTAATTCAATTTTCTTCTATAATTCTAGTTCTAATCCTCACCCAAACCCTGGCTCTAAGCCATCTTCTTCATCCTCACCATCACCATAATCATCACCATCAATGTATTCATCATCACCACCATATTCATCATCATCATTAACTCTATATCTAACCCTAATTCAATTTCTTTCTATAACTCTAGCCCTAACCCTCACCCAAACCCTAGCACTAAGCCATCTTCTTCATCCTCACCATCACCATCACCATCACCATCACCATCACCATCAACGTCACCATCATCATCATGTATTCGTCATCATTTTTAACTATAACTCTAACCCTAATTCAATTTCCTTCTATAACTCTGGCCCTAACCCTCACCCAAACCCTAGCACTAAACCATCTTCTTCATCGTCACCATCACCATCACCATCACCATGAATGTCTTCATCATCACCACCATATTCATCATCATCATTAACTCTAACTCAACCCTAATTCAATTTCCTTCTATAACTCTAGCCCTAACCCTCACCCAAACCCTAGCACTAAGCCATCTTCTTCATCCTCACCGTCACCATCACCATCACCATCATGTCTTCATCATCAACACCATCTTCATCATCATTGTT
The DNA here is from genome assembly GCA_027924585.1 of Larix kaempferi. Lineage (NCBI taxonomy): Eukaryota > Viridiplantae > Streptophyta > Pinopsida > Pinales > Pinaceae > Larix > Larix kaempferi. Next base: position 51,340,670 of record BSBM01000510.1, read on the forward strand.
AACTCTAACTCTAACCCTAATTCAAGTTCCTTCTATAACTCTAGCCCTAACCCTCACCCAAACTCTAGCACTAAGCCATCTTCTTCATCCTTACCATCACCATCATCATCACCATCACCATCACCATCACCATCACCATCATCATCAATGTCTTCTTCATCACCACCATATCCATCATCATCATTAACTGTAGCTCTAACCCTAACTCTAACTCTAACTCTAACTCTAACTCTAACTCTAACTCTAACTCTAGGTTCCTCATCAACATATCCATCATAATCATCTTCTCCATCATCATCATCTTCATCACCATCACCGTCACCATCACAATCATTATCAACGTCTTCATCATCATCACCATCATCATCATCATACGTGCTCGGTAGACAATTTTGTAGAGTTGACCCCTGTGTGCAAAAATTGCACACTCCCTCACTGAGCAAAACCCTAGTTTCCAAGATGGACATAGAAGATGCCACCTGGGCCATGGGACTGTAGGAGAGGAGCACCCCTGGCATTATCCTAGCATCCTGAATCCAATAGAGTTGATGGCTCATCGATCGGAGCCACGGTCATCATTCTATGGCTCGTTCCATCTCGCATCCAAAAGGCCTTTAGTGAGACCTACTAGATACCTGCCGGGGGCATAGAAGTCCAACCGTGTAGCAAAAATGGGTTCCGAGGAGTCTTGGAAGTGTTTCTAGGCAGGTTCTGGCTGGGAACGCTAGACGTAAGTGCCCGGCGGACAATTTTGCAGAGTTGACCCTCATGTGCAAAAATTGCACACTCCCTCACTGAGAAAAACCCTAGTTTCCAAGATGGACCTACAAGATGGTACCAGTGCCATAGGACTGGATGAGAGAGGCACTACTAGCACTATCCAGGCGTCCTAAATCCAACAGAGCCGACGGTTCGTCGATTGGAGCCACGGTCATCATTTTATGGCTCGTTCCGTCTTGAATCTGAAAGGCCTTCAGGGACAACTACTGCATACCTGCCAGCAGCATAGAAGTCCAACCATGCAGCAAAACTGGGTTCTGAGGAGTCCTGTAGGTGTGTCTAGGAAGGTTCTGATTGGGAAGGCTAGCCGTAAGTTCTCGGTGGATGAATTTGCAGAGTTGACCCCTGTGTGAAAAAATTGCACACTCCCTCACTCAGCAAAACCCTAGTTTCCAAGATGGACGTACAAGATGGCACCCGGGCCACGAGATCATAGGAAAGGGGCACCCTGGCACTATCCCGGCGTCCTGAATCCAACGGAGTCCATGGCTCGTCGATAAGAGCCACTGTCGTCATTCTATGGATTGTTCCGTCTCGCATCCAAAAGGCCTTTAAGGACACCTGCCGGGGGCATAGAAGTCCAACCATGCGGCAAAACCAGGTTCCGGGCAGTCTTGGAGGTGTTTCTAGGCAGGTTCTAGCTGGGAACGCTATCTGTAAGAGCTCGTTGGACGATTTTGCAGAGTTGACCCTCATGTGCAAAAATTGCACACTCCCTTACTAAGCAAAACACTAGTTTCCAATATGGACGTACAAGATGGCACCCGGGCCGCGGGATCGTAGGAGAGGGGCACCCCTGGCACTATCCCGATGTCCTAAATCCAATAGAGTGAACGGTTCATCGATCGGAGCCACGGTCATCATTCTATGGCTCGCTCCATCTCGCATCCAAAAGACCTTCAGGGACACCTATTGGATATCTACTGGGGGCATAGAAGTCAAACCGTACAACAAAACCTGGTTCCGGGGAGTCCTATAGGTGTGTCTAGGTAGGTTCCGGCTGGGAACGCTAGTCATAAGTGCCCGATGGACAATTTTGCAGAGTTGAACCCAATGTGAGGGCCATACAAATTTTCTCTAGGGGGCCATTTCTCGTCCAAAGGCCCTCGGGCATGCCTGGCCATCGTGGATAGGTTCACAATGGCCATGTGGACCTGTGGGAGGCAATGGAATCCAAGTCCTCTCGCCGGTTTGGGTTTCGTGGCCCTGGGATAATTCCTCCAAGTGTCCCTGAATGACCCTAGGGTTCTCGACTAGAATGCCCATAGCACCCAAACCGTAGATCGGTTCGCGAATCCGTCGATTCCAGTGGGTCCAAGACAGTGCGTTTCAGCTAGGGGACCCCCCACAACGTCCCCCAAAGATCCGGAAGCGGTGCCAACGAGCCATCTCTGGAGCTAGGGTTTTGCTCAGTGAGGGCCATTCCAAATTTGCTCAAGGGGGGAATTTCTCATCCAGAGGCCCCTGGGCATGCGTATCCATCATGTAAAGGTCCACAATGGCCACATGGACATGTGGGAGGCGACGGAATCCAAGTCCTCTCGCCGGGTTGGGTTCCGTTTCCCTGGGGCAATTCCTCCAAGTGTCCCTGAACGAACCCGGGGTGCCCGACTAGACTACCCGTAGCACCCGAACCATGGCTTGGTTCACGAATCTGTCGATTCCAGTGGGTCCGAGATGGAGGGTTTTAGCTAGGGTTCGCCCCACAATGTCCCTCGAATACCCATAAAGAGTGATAATGGGCCATCTCCGGAGCTAGGGTTTTGCTCAGTGATGGCCATTCCAAATTCGCTCAAGGGGTGCATTTCTCGTTCTGAGGCCCTTAGGAGTACGTGGCGACCGTAGATAGGTCCATAATGGCAACGTGGACCTGTCGCAGTTGACGAAGTCCAAGTCCGCTTACCGGTTTGGGTTCCATAGCCCTGGAGCAAATCCCCGAAGTGTCCCTAAACAACCATCACTGAGGAAAACCCTAGCTCCGAAGATGGCCCGTTTGCACCGCTTCTGGGTCTTTGAGGCACGCTGTGGGGGGTCCCCTAGCAGAAACCTGCTGTCCCAGACCCACCAGAATCGACGAATTTGCGAACTGAGCCACGGTTTGGGTGCTACGGGCATTCTAGTCGGGCACCCCAGGGTCATTCAGGGACACTTGGAGGAATTTCCCTGGGGCCACGGAACCCAACCCAGTGAGAGAACTTGGATTTTGTTGCCTCCCACAGGTCCATGTGGCCATTGTGGACCTGTCTACGGTGTCCATGCATTCCCAGGGGCATCCAGACGAGAAATGCCCCCGTTGAGCAAATTTGGAATGGCCCTCACTGAGCAAAACCCTTGCTCCGAAGATGGTTCGTTGGCACTGCTTCTAGGTCTTCGGGGGATGCTGTGGGGGGTCCCCTAGCTGAAATCCACCATCCCGGACCCACCCAAATTGAAGAATTTGTGAACCAAGCCACGGTTAGGGTGCTACGGGCATTCGATTTGGGTACCCTGGGGTCGTTCAGGGACACTTGGAGGAATTGCCCCAAGGCCACGAAAACCAAACTAGCGAGAGGTCTTGGATTACGTCGCCTCCCACAGGTCCACGTAGCCATTGTGGACCTGTCCATGATGGCCATGCACGCCCAGGGGCCTTTGGAAGAGAAATGCCCCCCTTGAGAAAATTTGGAATGGCCCCCACTGAGAAAAATAGTAGCTCCAGAGATGGCCCATTGGCACCGCTTCTGGGTCTTTGAGGGACGTTGTGGGTGGTCTACTAGCTGAAACCGACTATCCCGGACCCACCGAAATCAACAGATTCGCGAAGTGAGCCATGGTTCTGGCTCTATAGGAATTCAATTCGCGCACCCCGGGGCCGTTCGGGGACACTTGGAGCAAGTACCTCGGGGCGACGAAACCCAAACCAGCAAGAGGACATGGATTATGTTGCCTCCCACAGGTCCACGTTGCCATTATGGACCTGCCCACAATGGCCAGGCACGCCCGAGGGCCTCCAGACGAGAAATGCCACCCTTGATAAAATTTGGATGGCCCTCACATTGGGGTCAACTCTACAAAATCGTCCACCGGGCACTTATGGCCAGTGTTCCCAGCCGGAACCTACCTAGACACACCTGCAGGACTCCTCGGAACCAAGTTTTACTGCATGGTTTGACTTCTATGCCCCTGGCAGGTGTCCTTGAAGGCCTTTAGGATGCAAGATGGAATGAGCCATAGAATGATGACCATGGCTCTGATCGATGAACCGTCGACTCCATTGGATTTAGGATGCTGAGAGAGTACTAGGGGTTCCCCTCTCCTACGGTCTCGTGGCTAGGGTGCCATCTTGTACGTCCATCATGGAAACTAGGGTTTTGCTAAGTGAGAGAATGTGCAATTTTTGCACATGGGGTGAACTCTGTAAAATCATCCATCGGGCACTTACGGATAGCGTTCCCAGCTGGAAACTGCCTAGACACACCTCCAGGACTCCCCAGAACCCGGTTTTGATGCACGGTTGGACTTCTATGCCCCCAGCAGGTATCCAACAGGTGTCCCTAAAGACCTTTTGGATGCGAGACAGATCAAGCCATAGAATGACGACCGTGGCTCTGATCAACGAGTCGTCAACTCCGTTGGATTCAAGATGTCGGGATAGTATCAGGGATTCCCCTCTCCTACGGTCCCATGGCCCGGGTGCCATCTTGTACGTCCATCTTGGAAAATAGGGTTTTGCTCAGTGAGGGAGTGTGCAATTTTTGCGCACGGGGGTCAACTCTGCAAAATCATCCACCAAGCACTTACGGCTAGCATTCCAAGCTAGAACTTGCCTAGACACACCTGCAGGACACCCCGGAACCCGATTTTCCTGCATAGTTGGACTTCTATGCCCTCGGCAGGTATGCAACAAGCGTCATTGAACACCTTTTGGATGCAAGACAGAACGAGCCATATAATGACGACCGTAGCTCCGATTAGCGAACCGCCAAATCTATTCTTTCAGGACGCTGGGATAGTGCTATCTATGCCCCTCTCCTCTAGTCCTGTGGCCCCAATGCTATCTTGTACGTCCATCTTGGAAACTAAGGTTTTACTCAGTGAGGTAGTGTGCAATTTTTGCACACGGGGGTCAACTCTGCAAAATCATCCATCCGGTACTTACGGCTAGCATTCCCAGCCGAAACCTTCCTAGACACACCTCCAGGACTCCCCATAACCTGGTTTTGCTACACGGTTGGACTTCTATGCCCCCGGTAGGTATCCAGCAGGTGTCCCTGAAGGCCTTTTGGATGCGAGATGGAACAAGCCATAGAATGACGACTATGGCTCCGATTGACGAGCCATCGACTCCATTGGATTCAGGATGCCAGGATAGTGCTAGGGATGCCTCTCTCCTATGGTGTCGTGGCCCAGGTGCCATCTTGTACGTCCATCTTGGAAACTAGGGCTTTACTCAGTGAGGGAATGTGCAATTTTTGCACACGGGGGTCAACTCTCCAAAATTGTCTGCCGGGCACGTATGATGATGATGATGGTGATGATGATGATGATGGTGATGATGATGAAGATGTTATTGATGATTGCGATGGTGATGAAGATGATGATGATGGAGAATATGATGATGATGGAGATGTTGATGAGGAACCTAGAGTTAGTGTTAGAGTTAGAGTTAGAGTTAGGGTTAGAGTTATATTTAATGATGATGATGGATATGGTGGCAATGATGAAGACGTTTATGATGATTGTGATGGTGACAGTGACGGTGATGGTGAGGATGAAGAAGATGTCTTAGTGCCAGGGTTTGGGTGAGGGTTAGGGCTAGAGTTATAGAAGGAAATTTAATTAGGGTTATAGTTAGAGTTAATGATGATGATGAAGATGGTGGTGATGATGTAGACATTGATGGTGATGGTGAGGATGAAGAAGATGGTTTAGTGCTAGGGTTTGGGTGAGGGTTGGGGATAGAGTTATAGAAAGAAATTTAACTACGGTTAGAGTTACAGTTAGTGATGATGATGAATATGGTTGTGATGATGAAGACGTTGATGGTGATGGTGATGGTGATGGTGACGGTGATGGTGATGGTGATGGTGACGGTGATGGTGATGGTGATGGTGATGGCAATGATGAAGAAGATGGCTTAGTGCTAGGGTTTGGGTGAGGGTTGGTGTTGGCTTGGTTTTGCAACCAAGCTTAGTGCTATGGGAACCTGCTAACTAGTAGCAGCAATTTCAATATTAAGCAAAAACAATAAACTAAATCTAAGCTAAAACTAAACTAGCATGTGCATTTTTGAATTAAAAAACAAGAACAAGAAATATAGAAAATAAATTTGTATTGAGAATGGGGGCAAGCAAGTGCTTGCAATAACTATACCTCCAAGTGATGAAGATAGTTGAGAAGCTCCAAGGATGAGCATCTCCAAACTCCAATGGGTCCTTTCTCCAAGGTTGCTACAATGGCCAAAAACTCAGGGGATATTTTGGCAGCATGAGGAGAGGAATATGGATGGATGTGAAATGAGGAGCCCCTACCACCTTTTTATAGGTTTTGGTGGTGGGGAATACCATTTGTGGTTTTGTGGAAACCAATGGTATTGACCAACATGATTTAGGTTCTTTTCCCTCCTTTTTTTTCTTTTTTGAATAAAATTAATATTTTTATTCCCTTTTTAATATTTTTGGGAAATTTGGACCCTTTTTGAGGGTTTTTTATGTTTTTTTAGGAAAAATAATCTTATTGAGTGGGAAAAGGGGTGTACTAAGGTCTTTTGGTGACCGTTTGTTGGCTTCAGAGGCTCAGATGATGGAAAAGTGGACAAATGGGTCATGTGAATAAGGAAATGAGCTAGTGAGCACTTTTTAGGTGTTAACAGATTGCCCCCTGATGTGTGAGGGCAGGAGCTCATCATATGTCCGATAGACATCATAGTTCTTTTGTCGTTTTTCTGGGGTTTGGGGAGGAGAAGAGACCGATTGGAGACTGGATCCGCGGCCCTTGGAAGCTGCAAAAAATAAACAATATTACATGGCCTCAATATGAATGAGGAATAGTCTCTGATAATGGACGAGGCGGGCATACCCATGCTCGTATCAAGACATGTACATAACAATTAGTCCCAAGAAGGGGGATCTAATACATAAAAAATATACTGGTACATCATAATGGTCCAGAGGGGACATTATTTTGGGATGTACTCATGATCATGACATGACTGATCTCAATAACTGATACACTGGAATAACTGATGAATTGCTGAAACTGAAGGTGTCCAACATCTGTAGGGACGCAATGACTGTGAGCCATCTCTGGGAAGTATATGTAACTATATACTCGAGGGAGTATAAAACTAGGGTACATCTGAATACTGTCGCCATGCGCAACCTAGATATCTATAGGAAAAGTATAACTGGTTGTAACCATAGGTAGACTCTCAAAATGTGGAGGAGTTAGATGGTATCCGGGGTCTTCGACTAATAACTGAACGAACCAGTGCCCTGTGCGAGTCTCAACGATGTGATCAAGGTGTTGAAGTCGAGCATGTGAGAAACAACCATTTGGAGAAGCACTGAGGACTCTTCTCGAAATGATTTGTAGGCACTCATCATAAATGGTGATGAGTCCAAGACATAGGGACCTCTAGGTCTATCCTCTGGAATAAGTTTGGTTGTCGTCGACAGAGAGAGACCAGCAACTAACAAGGCAATGATGTTTCCTTGATAGGATCGCGAGGTGTAAAACTGAAGTGTGGTAGTACTGATGGTAGGACTGACATACTTGTGGGGATGGGAAGTAACTGGGGTCATATAGTGGGTAGACTCAAACTTCCTTTGTTCAGAGCATGATGACATGGTTGACCTGGCAGCATAGGGAACTGACTTGTAGGTGTGGGTATCATTGCTTTTAAGGACTGAAGGGTATGTATTGACTCTGGGGGGAATCAAGCTGATGGGTGTTGTCGAGGGGTTCTCAGGGTGACATACTGCAGAATACTCTGAACAAAGGAGACCAAAATGGAGAATCTTCCATATGAGTAGACGTGATCTGTTGTGGCACCGGGAAGCAGCATTGGGTCCTTCTTCATAGTTTTAATGAGCTCTAAGAAGGGATAAAAGTGTGCTATGAAATGGTACTGTCCGGTGGATTTTGTGAGCCCAGGACTGTTCGTGCTCATTGGTGCTTTCATTTTTAACGAGTCTAAAAACGATAAGAAGACTCTGCAATGGTTATGACTACTGTCCTGTTGGTTTTACGAGCCTAGGATGGTGATTGCTCGTGGTCGCTTTCATGTTTAGAGAGTCTGAAAGTGGTAAGTGGACTCCATTGGTGTTCTTTTTCGTAAGTTAGTCTCCAAGGCCCGAAAAAACATAAAATGATGCAAAATGGAGAACTCTTCTAGCCGATGTGACTAGAGTATACCTTTTTCGTAATTAGTCTACAAGGTTTGGAAAAGGGGTAAAATTATACCAGGTAGACACCCTTTTAGATATGTTTAACGAGCATGAAAGGAAGCAAGGTTGCTCGTCGATCTTTTCATTGTTTTAGGAGTCAGAAAAGAGCTTAACAGAAACTCCCTAAGTGCCTTTTTCGTAAAAGGGATTGCTCGGCCCGAAAAAGGGATAAAGTTATATCGAACAACAAGGGATTGATGGGAGTGAGAAAAGGTCTCAAGCATTATCATGGGTGCGGAAAACTGAATCCGGTGACATAAACATTGTCAAAAAGGGGCAACGGCCAATGTGGCACACAAACCGAGGCGACGAGGGGTCATGGTAAAAAATACCCAAAAAAATTAGGGCGTGAGAGCGAGAAATGATCTCAAGCATCATCACGAGCACGGAAAACTGAATCCGGCTATATAAGACTCACCTAAAATGAACGACGACCGATGTGGTGCGCAAACCGAGGTGATGAAAGGGCATGGAAAAAGTAGCCAATAAATATGAGCATGAGAGCGAGAAATGATCTCAAGCGTCATTAGGAGCGCGGAAAACTGAATCCGGCGATATAAGACTCGCTAAAAATGGACGATGGCCGATGTGGCACGCGAACCGAGGCAACGAGGGGGTATGGGAAAAAATGCCCAAAAAATTTGGGCGTGAGAGCGAGAAATGATCTCAAGCATCATCACGAGCATGGAAAACTGGATCTGGCGATATAAGACTCGCTAAAAATGGATGACGGCTGATGTGGCACGCAAACCAAGGCAACGAGGGCATGAAAAAATGGTTAAAAAATGGACCTGGTGAAAACAGGAAAAGGAAAGAACTATCATGAAGGTCTCGCAATGGACGGTGGTGTCCATCCGATATTATGGGTAAAATTGTTTGAGGTACAACGCGTTGGGTGGGTTGCGGAGGGGGTTGCCTTCTGAATCGGTCAGAATGTATGCCCCTTGTCCAAGGCAAGTGTGTATAATATATGGGCCTTGCCACATGGACACAAACTTTCCCTTCCCGGTTTTGTCATGAGCTTGATCGTAGGCGACGACAAGGTCCCCTTCAGAAAAATTTCTTGGGTGGACATGTTTATCATAATTCAATTTGGATCGGTTCTTGGCTGCTTCCATGTTTTGAAGGGCTGTGCGCCAATCTTCATCGTCCTGCTCCAGGAGTAATAAGCGTTGCTCAATTGGGGCAGTGTCTGGTAGGAGTTCAATGGCCATATGTAGGGTTGGAATCTGGCACTCAATGGGGAGGACAGATTCGACACCGTGAACTAAGTGGAAAGGGGTAAAACCGGTGGTGGTTTTAGTCGATGTGCGGTATGCCCATAGTGTCGGGAAGAGCATGTGGTGCCAACTTGACTTGTGTTTGTCTATAGTGCGTTGGAGGATGGTTTTCAAAATTTTGTTTATCGCTTCAACTTGGCCATTTCCTTGGGGGTAGTACGCAAAGGAGAAATGGTGTTTAAATTTCAGTAAGGTGGATAGTTCTTTCCAGACGGTGTCTTCGAAGTGAGAGTTGTGGTCTGATATAAGTTGCTTTGGAACTCCAAAACGTGTGATAACATGGTTGAGAAAGAATCGTGTTGTGGTTTCGGCTGTGCAATTGTAGGTTGGCATTGCCTCCGCCCACTTGGTAAAATAATCTACGACCACAATAATATGTTTGTGACCGCTGGCTGACGTGGGATTGCAATCAAGGAAGTCAATGGCCCATTTGCAAAATGGTCCGGCAGTAACGACTGGATGAAGGGGGGTTGGTGGGGTTCTTGCTTTAGGGGCAAAAGGTTGACAATTTTGGCAATGTTTTACTGCGGTGATGCAATCAGTAAATAATGACGGCCAAAAGTAACCTGCACGAATGATCTTTTGGGCGGTGGCCATGCCGGAGAAATGGCCTCCACAGGCACCGCTATGACAATCATTGAGGACTTGTTCTGCCTCACTATGGGATAGGAAACATCGTAGGATGGTATCAATGCCACGTCGATAAAGCACATCCCCTAACAAGAGGTATTGGGGGGCATGGTGACGTATACGACGGCGTCCGTCACGATCGATGTGGGATCGAAATTTCTGTGTGCGGAGGTAAACTAGGATGTCACTATACCATGGGTCATCAGACGAAATAATGAAGATGTGATCGTCAATCAGATCCGTTTGGATAGCGGGTGATGACGAAGAGGATGGGAGGTCAGTGATGAGATGGGAAAGTGCGAGGGCTTTGGTTCTCTTGGGAGTTTTGAAAATGAGGTCATATTCCTGGAGGATAATGACCCATTTAGCAACACGACCTTGTAGGAGCCGCTGGTTTAGGAGATAGACCATAGGGTTGGATTCGGCGACGACCGTGGTATGACTGAGCAGAATGTAGTGTCATAATTTTTGGACGGAAAAGACTATAGCTAGGGCTAATCTTTCCTCGTATGGGTAATGTAGGGGTGGGCCAGACAAGGTCTGGCTGACGTAATACATGACATGTTCTTGGTGAGAGGCATCTTCTTGGACCAGGACTCCGGACACGGCATGTTCATATGCCGAGACGTAAAGGATGATGTCCTGAGAGAAATTTGGCGGGGAGATCAAGGGGGCTTGTGTGAGAGCTTTCTTGAGGGCTTCGAATGCCGTGTCTGCTTGCTCATCCAAACAAAGGGTATGTGGGTGTGGAGTAGGCGTAAGAATCCGTGAACTTTGGTGGCGTAATCAGGCATGAAGCGACGAAGGAAATTGGACCGCCCCTGCAAACTCTGGAGTTACCGAAGCGTGCGCGGAGAGGGAAGGTCTAAGATGGCTTTTACTTTCAGGGGATCAACAGTAAATCCATCCTGGGAAACAATGAAACCCAACAAACGGCCTGCAGGAACGCAAAAGACACACTTGTGTGGGTTCAAGCGGATTTTATATTTGCAACAACAGAAGAAAACTTGCCGGAGGTCCTTAAGGTGGTCTGATCGTTTCCAGGAACGAACTGTAAGGTCATCAAGATAGACCAGCAGGATATGGACCAAGTCATGAAAACAATAGGTCATGGCCCGCTGGAAGGTGGCACCAGCATTTTTGAGGCCGAAAGGCATGACACTATAGGAAAAGGTGCCCCATGGGGTAGTAAAGGCAGTCTTATACTGATCCTCCTTACGAATCTAAATCTGGTTGTATCCGGAAAAACCGTCCATGAAAGATAGGACTTCATGTCCCACACACGCATCAATGAGTTGGTCAATGAATGGCGTGGGGAAATTGTCTTTGGGACAAGCGCGGTTTAAATCACGGAATTCAGTGCATACTCTAAGGGTGCCTTGTTTTTTGTTGACGGGAACGGGGTTTGAAACCCATGTTGTATAAGCAATAGGATAAATGAATCCTGCTTTGCGAAGTTTATCAACCTCAGCTTTAACATCGGGGAGCTTGGAAGGATGAATGGGTCGTTGTTTCTGACGAACGGGGGGGACATCAGGCCATGTGTCAATGTGGTGTTCTATAATGGCAGGGTCAAGACCAGGCATTTTTGTATAGGACCAGGAAAAGACATCACGAAATTCTTGAAAAAGCTTTTTATACACCTGAGTTTCCGCTTGAGTGCAATATGCACCCAGTGAGATGAGTTCAGGTTTTCCAGGTGTGGTGGAAATATCAATTTGTATAATGGGGGAAATGTTTGACATGTTCCCTTCTTCGAAAGCATCCGATGATGGAATGGGGTCCTTGAGCCAATCGACCTTAGTGGGTATGAAATCTTTCGATTCGACCAATAGCTGATTAGATGTGGTGGATGTAGGCTCCTCTAGAAGGAAGCATGAGCGATGATGCATATCGTCCCATGGGTAGTCGGGTGCAGTGAGCATTTCCAAAATTTGCTCATCAGTACGGAAGTAGTTAGACCATAAATCAACGGGTTCTGGTTTGAAAGTGGTCTTCGAAGAGATCATATAGATGGTGTTAATCTCTCCGGATGAGGATGATGCGGGAGGGTAGATCTCCTCGATAGTAGGGGGTGACGTCTCAAGGTCCAAATTATTCATCTCGTAGAGAGCTTCTCTGTAATATGGGATATCAGGACAGTGATGTGAGTAGTGGCCGTAAATACCGCATATCGCACATGGGTGGTTGGTACGCAGTGATTTGTCACGAGGCATGGGTTTTGGATCGAGTTTGACCACCGGGATGTTGGGGTCGTCGTCCAACATTTGCATGTGTTCCTATAATGCAGGTAACTGTGGACACTGATGGGTTGGATGGCCTAACTCATCACACAACGAGCATTTTGGAGGAGCACGGAATACGGGGGGAGGTTTAACTGCCTTGGGTGGGGGTACCACAGTGTATGGTTGTGGGCCTCTGCCCCCAGTGGGCCTGATGAGTGGAGGGGGATACGTCGATGACGAAGGAGTAGTGATACCGGGAGGTTTTTGAGTAGAAGTAACAATGGGTTGCACCGGTTGTGGGATGACATTTGGTGTTGGCGGAGGAACGAGAGGAGAAATATACCACACGGGTAATCCCAATGTTAACCCAAGGAGACTAAGGGTAGCCATAACTGGATCGCTTACTACAGCCAAGGGAGGGAATAGAAAGGGGATTGTGTGGATGGGTGTAACACCGATGTGACTAGGGACCAATGGTGGTTTAGGGAACAAGGGTGGCTGATTGTTGGGTGTTTATGTATTCTGTGAAAGAGTACAGAGGTCAGCGACGTGGGTCTCCGGTGATGGTGGTGGAATAGCTTGAAATGTAGAAGTCATCGACGCCTCGGAGTAAAGTCCGGGTCCTACTGAGGAAACGAACAAGGTAGTTGCACCACAAACAGGTTGTTCAACCATGGGGAGAACATTTTCAGGTGTGGCGGGGGCCTTGGGATCGTAGTAGGTAAGTTGGTCGACCTTGACCACGCGTCCCTCATGGGGGAACATCATGGTACAGAAAACGGATGAGGAAACCGCCCGCATGGCATACATGTAATTGCGACCAAGTAAGAGGTTATAGTCGAGTTGGGCATTGATGGCCTCAATGTCGATGAGCACGGTTTTACCCGCCAGCTGGACGGGGACATTAGCTAAGAGACCTTGGGGTTGAGCCGAACGACCGTCATAGGCTCGCAACGTAGTGGTGGACTGCTGGAGAGTAGGGGATCCCAACTTCTGCCAAACGAATGTAGACATGACGCATGTAGAGGCCCCTTCATCGATAATGCATCGATGGATGACAAGATTCCGAACGGAAACGGAAAATTGGAACGCTAAAGTAGATGGTAAGCGTGGTTCGGACTAGTTTGAATCAAATGCGATCAGCTGTGAATCATTTGGGTCAATGGTGCCAATGGCAGAGAGCAAAGTCTTGCGCTGTGAAGGACAATTTTTCAAGACTTCTAAAGAAGACATGGCTGCAGGAGACTGGGCTAAGTCATCTACAATGTTGTAGTTTGACGCAACACGAGCATTGGGATTATTGTTGATACGACGAAGTGGGAAGCGAGGTGCTTTGGAAGCACCATCAAGTGGAGCTGGAGGTATATGTAACGTTTGATCTGTGGGATTAACGTTAGTGTTCTTGTCGGTGGGAGGGGCTTCAGAAGTGGAGCCATATTGGTTCCGATGGGTTTGGAGGTTGGCGTAGGCAGTTGACATCATCAACAAGTGGTGAGTACCTAAATCGAACATGGGTTGGTCAGGGGCTGCATAAGTGATCTGTTGTGGTGGCACGTTGCCCTGAGGGGGAGCTAACGGCTGAGTGTTCACTACACCTTGGTTTGGAAAGGGGTTTTGCAGCACCAGAGCTTGATGTTCAGGTGGTGGAGGGTTGGGTGGTGGTTGAGGAGCCGCCTGCGCTTGATGATGGGCATCGTCGGTCTAGAGTTGCCGAGCTCGCTCCAAATGTGGGAAAGAATGTGTGTAATGACCATAGACCCCGCAGATAGAATAAGGGTGGTTTGTTCTGAGGTTGTTATTTTTAGGCTGCTTGGGATTCCGATCCGGATTGCGGTTGGGAGGAGCAGGATTGTTATTTTGCGGAGGATTGGGAGGTGGAGGACCTTGCTGATGTTGTTGGTTATTACCGTGGTTACGTCCTCTTCCACGGTTCTGTTGCGCACCTTGGTTGCGCTAGTTGTTCTGGTGCTGGGGCTGGTTGTGCTGTGTGTACACTTGCCCTTGAGCAGTGGGAGGATTTTGGTTTACCGCATGTGCGGGAGCAGGTTGTGGTGGATAATAAGCCGGTGGGGCTGGAGGTGGTCCAATGACCTGCTGGGGTTGTTGGTAACCCTGAGCTATTGGAGGTGTTGGGGTAGCTATCACAGCTTGCTGTGGGTAGTACACTGGCTGAGGTGCGGCTTGGGGGGCGTATGTAGGTGGTGCATGAACAAAGCACTGAGGTGGACATGAAAGTCCATGGGTATGGTGGTGATGTGCCATGGGAGCATATGAACTGGTTGCTCCAGATTGAGATGTAGCCCGCGAAAGGTCGGGACCATAGCTAGGATGTGCAATAGAAAAGGGTTGGGGATGCGAGGCCATACGACCAATGATGCCATCAGTGGCATGGGATTCCCCCGGCGCATCATGTTGGGATGACTCACCCCGAGGGGCATCTGGAATAATGGTCTATAGATAACCCGACTGGGCATAAATGATGTCAAACTGTTGGGCTTTGAGGATGGCCTCTTCTTCATACTGGGGTCATTCGGATGCCACATCCTTCACAATGAGAGGGAGGATGGATTTGAGAAACCAATCTAAGAATATATGGTCGTCTAACTTTATTTTGCAGAGGCTTCGGCGTCGACACCACTCATGAATGTGGTCAGTGATGTGGGTGGCCGTGTTCTGTCTGCAAGACAGTAGGATCTCAACTCCCGCATCGTAGCGGACAGGTAACTGGAAGAACTGCAGGAAGGTCGAGGCAAGGGAGGTAAAGGTGGCATGCGTCCCATGGGGCTGCTCGATATACCACTTAGCTGCAGAGCCAGTGAAGGTGCGCTGTAACAGACGGAGGTGGACAGAGTCGTCCACTATGGAGTTGGAGGAACACCATAGATGGAAGGACATGATATGGTTCTGTGGGTCCTCACCTTCCTTGCCCTCAAACTTAGGGATGTCGGAGGGGATTTTGGTGGGAATTTGAGGCCACGCAGGATCGTGTCTGATAGGATCATTGGTGAGCCTGGCTAAGTCTGGTATGTTCAGACTCGCCATGTACGGTAAGCTAGCAGATGTAGTGACTGGGACTGGGACATGCCTAGTCATGGTGGTATGATGTAGGGGTCCAGTAGTTCCTAAAGGTATGCTAGGTATTGAAGGTATGTGTCCTCCAATAGGTGTGGTCTGGTATGGGCTAGAGCTTCCAAGTGCAATATGGGTTACACCAGGGTTAGGAATAGCAGTGGTGATTCCTAGAATCTGGGTTGTGGGAATCAGAGGGGGTGTGACCCCTATGTTGGGCATACCCATAACAGGTGGTGGCCCTATGTTGGGAATTCCTATAACAGGAGGTGGCTGTCATGTCCCAAATTTGGAATTGGGTCACAATGGCCTAATCACATTAGCCATATTTATTAGAGTTTGTAAAATTGATGTTAAGGGTCAAATAATTGCCAAGGAGGAAAATTACTAGTTTCCTAGGTTTGGGGTGGAAGCTTTGGGATTTGGAATAAGGGGGATAATAAATGATGTTTAGACATTATAAGGGTTCAAGTATTTAATAAATAGAGTGAATAAAGAAATTCAAGAGAAATCCTAGGTGACAAATGGTTTTAGAGACATATGGAGGATGTGGGACCCACACTAGCTTGATTTTTCATAATACATGGTATCTCTCTTTTGCAAATTCGAATTAATGGGAATGTGAACACTCTTGGGTGAGTTGGTAAGTCATAACACATGTCATTGAGCATCTTAGGTCGAATTGGGAAGGATTGGTAACCTCCATGGAAGATAAAGAGTCAAAGGGGAAGTTTGTGGACACTTGGGCTAGATTCCCTAGCCCCTATGACACCAATGATGGAGCATCTATGACAACTATGACAAATTGCAGACCTGAACTCTGACATCTAACCACTATGACATTTCAGCCCCAAAAATAGGCTCAAGGAAGTCGAATTTGGGAGTTGGAGAAGCCAAAGAGACTCAAAATCGAATTTGGGAGAAGATGGAAGGTTGGAACTAGGAGACAAGTGGCAAATGTGGAATATTTCCTAAATGAAAATCTATTGAATCTATTGAGAGGATTTCGACCCTTAGAAGGATAATGTTGGTTATAAAATGTAGAAATGAAGTATGAGAATATATTTTGATCATTTGTAGAATTTGCAATTGCAATTGTGAAGAGGGAGAGCTAGTGGATGACTAGTTTCTTGCCTTAGCCAATTTCGAGGGTGAAAGATTCCCATCCAAGTTGGAAATTGGAAAGGCCATTCAGACCTTTCATTTGGAGCTTTAATGGAGTCTTTATTTGCAGGTGTAATCTACAGGGCATCTCATGGTTTCTTCTATTGCAGCTCGCTCCTTCAACCATTTCCCGTTTTGATGGCATATTCTTGATCCTTGAGGGAGGGCGTTTTTGGTGAGATATTGTACTCTTTGGGGGAGATTCTAATGCCCCATTTCTTTTTTAATATGAATTAAATACTCTTTTCTTCATCTCCAAAAATTTTCAGGTCGAAATTCCAAGTAGAAATGTATAAATCTCATTTTTAATGGAAGAACAATGCCATTTCCCCACTACCTTGTTGTGAGCCAATGTATTGATGATTATTTCAAATGAATGGATGATTATCTGATATATTTGTGATAAATATACTGCCATGGATGTCTTATACAAGTTTCATGTACTTTACTTGAGCATTTGAAGCATTTTTACTCAATTTAATTGCATTGGGAGAAGAAATAGTGCCATTTCCCCAAGGGTCGAATTGGAGATTTTTGCAGTTGAATGGGAGAGGGTGAGAACAGTTGTAATAAACCATTAATGGTGCATATGAGACCTTAATAACATAATCAACACATCACATACCCCTGTTCATAAATTTGAGTGGGTTTGGAGGCATTTGGGAAGCCATTTCCAGTACTTACCTTAGGGGGATTTGAACCCCAAATTACTAGTAAAATTGCATACTTGGTCCAGAATCTTAAGAGAGTTTGCAGAGGTCTTTTGGTGGCCATATGTTATCCCTGAACATCATATTCAATTCATAATATCATTCATACACCTTCCTTGAAGATTTGAAGGCATTTGGAGTCAATTTGAGACCTAGAGACCAATACTAGTCAAAGGGAAATCACTAGTAAAGTTACCTACATTGACCAGAATTGAAAGATTATTTGTAGAAGTGTTTTAAAGGTACAAAGGAATCCCTAAAACACATATTTATGTTCTAATATCATTCATATACCTTTTCAGAAGATTTGGGATCATTTGGGGCAAATTTGGGACCTAGAGATTGAAACTAGTCAAAGGTCGAACCAAGGAAAAAAGTGGAAAATTGCAATTTTAATAAAATTCCTAACAATGGACATTACAGTGGTATCAGAGCATGGTCCTTGCACCTGTGTATTAGGTACATACATTCAACAATAATTGGCAGCCATGTCTTACTATTATGATGAATCCTATGAGTACAATTCTTATGAGGAATATGCAGATGCTTATGAGCAATATGAAGCAGAATGTGAATTGTATGAGGAAGAGGTGCCATCATGCAACAATTCTTATAATTTAAAGAGAAATGAAGATTATTCTTATGACTTTAAATCTGATGAATATGAGTGTGTCACACCAACCAAGGATAATTCTATGAGTGAGTTCCAAAGATGGAGAGCAAAATATAAAACCTTTCCCCAACAATATCAAAAATATCAAGAATATCTTGCTTTTAGCAAAAATACACAAAATGCCATGTCTTTTGAGTACTATGCTGAACATATTTTTGAAAATAGGCCCAAAAATGAAGATGTGGAGTTAGTGAAGAAAGGTTTATGCCCTTCTTGTAAAAACCCTTGGAGCGAGTATCATATATGTGTGCATGAAATGATGTCCTCCTTGAGGAGAGCTTTTGAGATTTATTCAAGAAGAGATTCCAAATATATTGATCCTAAGGAAAACAAGGGGCAAAATGCATCAGCTTGCTTTAATGAGCAAAAGGAAGAAACATCACAAGAGCATGAAGAAGATTCTATTGAAAATATGGAAGATCATTTCGAGACACCTTCTAGCTTAGACATGAACCAAAGAGCATCTACTGATGGATGCTTAAACTATGAAGGAGTACCTACTGATGGGTGCTCACACCTCTATGTTGGTGACATAGAGATCACTTTTTAAAGTGTTTCTACAAGTACAAGTTTCATTAAGCATGATAATGAAGACCTTGTAGCAGTTGAAGAAGAACCAAGATCAACTTCCCCATCACCACTTGAGCTTCATGAAGTTGGTCCAAGCAACATTGAAGAAGATGAGGAGGTTCATTTGCAAGAGCCTCATTTTCTTGAAGGGTCCTTAAAGATGAATGAAAATAAGATCCAAGAGTCCCTCAGCATTCTCCATGACACTCAAGCATTGGTGTCAAATTCTTGTTGGAGAGCTACTTCATTGGAGGAAACATCGTTCCTTGAAGACATGGAGAAGATTCAAAGAGCAATGTGCCACATCAAAGGTAATTTCATGTCCTTGCTTTTTGATAGAAACCATTTGTTTGAGCTTAATGAATTGTTACATGATGCATACTTGAAGAATAATGAGGATATTCATAAGCTCACCATTCAAAATGAGCAACTTCTTCAAAAGTTGCAAGATACTTGTTTTTCCTCCTATGTTTCAGATTGTCAAATGGTAGATTGTTTGTAGGATTTCCATGACATGGTGGATCATGAGAAATGTGAAAATTTGAATGTTCTTGATGTGTTTGAAGATGAACTTGAAGAGATAAAAACACTTGATGTGGTGGAAGAGGAATTTGAATTGCCTCTTGATGAAGGTTATGCAATTTTTAAAGAAGAGCATGATTCCTCTACATTGGAACCAAACTATGACAAAGAATTCACACTTTTGAAGGAGCTGCATGATACTACCCACATGGATCCTTCCCATGATGAAACTTCTGCAC
Source organism: Larix kaempferi (assembly GCA_027924585.1). Lineage (NCBI taxonomy): Eukaryota > Viridiplantae > Streptophyta > Pinopsida > Pinales > Pinaceae > Larix > Larix kaempferi. The sequence continues at coordinate 51,359,959 of BSBM01000510.1, forward strand.
TTTTTTATCATTTGGGTGAGTTAGTTCATTCTCCTACATCCTACAATTCCATGTTTTGCAACATTAGTCTCAATGAAGTATGGGTGAAAGGGTTCTTTTTGATGGTGCCACATGAGGAGTATGGAACTCCTAGATTTAACTTTTATGATGACATGGTTGGAGCACATTCTTATTCACATTTGCAGCAGCATCATTTGTCACTTTATGATGATTCACATCTACATGGATGCACCTATGATATGGATTTGAGTAACTTGAAGACTCATGGTTTTTCTTGCTCAACACTGGGTTCATTTGATGTTAGAGGAACTTCATCCAACACTTGGGTGAATAGATTTATGATGGGAGAACATTTTTGTTGGCAGCAACATACTTTGTTACATCTTTATGATTCTCACATTCATGGATGTATGGGTGAGACTTCTTTGAGTCATTTGAAGTCTCCTTGTTTTTTCTGCTCATTATTTGGTTCAGATTCTAGTGGAGATTCTTCATTCACTTCTTGGATGAAAGAATACATGGTTGAATATTTTGATGCATATCACATCCTTTTGGAGCAGCATTATAGGACATGGGATCCTCACCTATGTCATTGGAGCAGATTTGATTGGTCACTTGAAGCTTGTATGCACTTGGAAAATGGTGGTCTACTTGCTTGTAGGTATAAGCACTTTCATGACTCTTTGATGAAGCATATCCTTGATGTACATTTTCATTATGTTGCTATGTACTTTGATGATATATATTTGGTACTCATGATGTGTGGAAGAATGCATACAAGAAAATGGGATCCAGGAATCCTCTTATCTAATGGTGTAGGTTGGAGAGCACTCTTAATTGTTGGGGTGCAATACAAGCAATGGGACCCTGGAATAATTTTTGTCTCATTGGTTTCATTTTTTTGGGGGGAAGAAAGCAGTATGGGAGATGGATTCCCCACTTAATAAAGTGATTTTAATCAGAGTAGTGCAGCAGCAAGCATGGTGGTTCCTCTCTAAAATATTCATGGAAACTCAAAGACTCAAGGTTTGGCAATTCAATGGCAACTTCAAAGAATTATACAGAAAGCAGGTTCTTCAACACCCATGTTTGAAATTGCTTGAGGACAAGCAATATTGGGAAGGGAGGATTTGTCATGTCCCAAATTTGGAATTGGTTCACAATAGCCTAATCACATTAGCCATATTCATTAGAGTTTGTAAAATTGATGTTAAGGGTCAAATAATTGCCAAGGAGGAAAATTACTAGTTTCCTAGGTTTGGGGTGGAAGCTTTGGGATTTGGAATAAGGGGGATAATAAATGATGTTTATAAATTATAAGGGTTCAAGTATTTAATAAATAGAGTGAATAAAGAAATTTAAGAGAAATCCTAGGTGACAAATGGTTTTAGAGACATATGGAGGATGTGGGACCCACACTAGCTTGATTTTTCATAATACATGGTATCTCTCTTTTGCAAATTCGAATTAATGGGAATGTGAACACTCTTGGGTGAGTTGGTAAGTCATAACACATATCATTGAGCATATTAGGTCGAATTGGGAAGGATTGGTAACCTCCATGGAAGATAAAGAGTCAAAGTGGAAGTTTGTGGACACTTGGGCTAGATTCCCTAGCCCCTATGACACCAATGATGGAGCATCTATGACAACTATGACAAATTGCAGACCTGACCTCTGACATCTGACCACTATGACATGTCATCCCCAAAAATAGGCTCAAGGAAGTCGAATTTGGGAGTTGGAGAAGCCAAAGAGACTCAAAATCGAATTTGGGAGAAGATGGAAGGTTGGAACTAGGAGACAAGTGGCAAATGTGGAATATTTCCTAAATGAAAATCTATTGAATCTATTGAGAGGATTTCGACCCTTAGAAGGATAATGTTGGTTATAAAATGTAGAAATTAAGTATGAGAATATCTTTTGATCATTTGTAGAATTTGCAATTGCAATTGTGAAGAGGGAGAGCTAGTGGATGACTAGTTTCTTGCCTTAGCCAATTTCGAGGGTGAAAGATTCCCATCCAAGTTGGCAATTGGAAAGGCCATTCAGAACTTTAATTTGGAGCTTTAATGGAGTCTTTATTTGCAGGTGTAAGCTACAGGGCAGCTCATGGTTTCTTCTATTGCAGCTCGCTCCTTCAACCATTTCCCGTTTTGATGGCATATTCTTGATCCTTGAGGGAGGGCGTTTTTGGTGAGCTATTGTACTCTTTGGGGGAGATTCTAATGCCCCATTTATTTTGTAATATGAATTAAATACTCTTTTCTTCATCTCCAAAAAGTTTCAGGTCGAAATTCCAAGTAGAAATGTATAAATCTCATTTTTAATGGAAGAACAATGCCATTTCCCCACTACCTTGTTGTGAGCCAATGTATTGATGATGATTTCGAATGAATGGATGATTCTCTGATATATTTGTGATAAATATACTTCCATGGATGTCTTATACAAGTTTCATGTACTGTACTTGAGCATTTGAAGCATTTTTACTCAATTTAATTGCATTGGGAGAAGAAATAGTGCCATTTCCCCAAGGGTCGAATTGGGGATTTTTGCAGTTGAATGGGAGAGGGTGAGAACAGTTTTAATAAACCATTAATGGTGCATATGAGACCTTAATAACATAATCAACACATCACATACCTCTTTTCATAAATTTGAGTGGGTTTGGAGGCATTTGGGAAGCCATTTTCAGTACTTACCTTAGGGGGATTTGAACCCCAAATTACTAGTAAAATTGCATACTTGGTTCAGAATCTTAAGAGAGTTTGAAGAGGTCTTTTGGTGGCCATATGTTATCCCTGAACATCATATTCAATTCATAATATCATTCATACACCTTCCTTGAAGATTTGAAGGCATTTGGAGTCAATTTGAGACCTAGAGACCAATACTAGTCAAAGGGAAATCACTAGTAAAGTTACCTACATTGACCAGAATTGAAAGAGTATTTGCAGAAGTGTTTTAAAGGTACAAAGGCATCCCTAAAACACATATTTATGTTCTAATATCATTCATATACCTTTTCAGAAGATTTGGGATCATTTGGGGCAAATTTGGGACCTAGAGATTGAAACTAGTCAAAGGTCGAACCAAGGAAAAAAGTGGAAAATTGCAATTTTAATAAAATTCCTAACAAGGGACATTACAGTGGCCCTGTGTTAGGAATTCCTAAATGTGGAGTGTCCGCCATATTAGGCATACCTAGGGGGTGGTGGTTTCCATGGATGGCACCGCAGCAGAAGGGTCTGTGGATTTCTCACCTATGGTGCTGGTAAAAAGTGGGTCGAATTGTGTCCCATCCATAAGGTTGGTTGGTAATAACTCGGTAGGGTTTTTGGATTCTGCCTCTAAATCAAATGTGAAGTTAGGCGTGTCAGAATCAGATGACTTTCTGTTTGACTGACGATTTGTCGAGTCAAGGGATAAGGCTCAGCGTCGGTGACGTGGCGAGCCAAGTAGACTGAACTCTGGGAGTTCACCCTGAAGACACCAAGAGCGTCTAAAATTATCAATGGTGAGAAATAAGTTTTTTGTGGAAAAATCTTATGTGTAAAATGGTAATGTATAAAAAACTCAAAACCCTAATGCAACCAAGGGTGCAAGAAGGGGAGTGAAAATGAAGGCTCTCAGGCCAAAAAGAAAAAAAAAATCAACCTCAAAAAGGCACTTATTATAGAAGCTGTGATATAATAAGTGGAGGGATGCAAAAAATGGTCAGAGTACCAACATGCAAACAACTTCTAGAAAAAATAGGTGTAACTAGACCAAAGGTGGATTGTATCATGCAAACACCTAACTAAAAGTATTGTGAATCAACAAACTATATTCTATGCAAGGTGATGAAATCCAAGTCAGACAATATTGAGTGTTGAGTCAACGGCTAGATATCCCCCTATCGAGAGGGACACCGGGTAATCAATCCTAAAGAATGGCTACTAGGATACTCCGTTCATGACATGTCGAGAAAAGGTAAATCTGTCGTTTGGTCCTTTTACCACAATACCCCCATACAGGGATATCCTGAGAACTGCAAATGGTAGCCCTTCGGTTACTGAATGGATTTCGGTATTCCACTCAGGCTTCCGGAACCATCCTCGCGACTTCAACCCTCCTAGGGGAGAGGCCTTCCCATAAACCGGCTGTGACCGTCCCAATAAATACTAGGATATTTTGGTTTCCTAATGGACAACAACTATGTCTCAGATGTAATAACTGAGGGGTGTTATTGGAACACTTATCCCCTCAATACCACCTAGCTACAAAGTTCTTTTAGTGTTCCCCAAGTGGGGTTAAAAGTGGGTTGAAGTTAAGGTAAGTTTTAAGGCTCAGTTTAAATTATGTGTTTGAGTGGGTGCACGTGTGATATTTTAAACTGAAATTGAAAAAAGTAAATGCTTTGCAGAAAATATTCAAAAAACAAAGGATCTTTTGAAAATAGAAAAGAAAATAATATGACTTTTTCAATAAATGGAAATTAAATTCTTTGCAAATACTATTCAAAAAACAAAGGATCTTTTGAAATAGGAAAGCAAATAATGTAACTTCTTTAAGAAATAAATGGATTTCTTTTTCAAAAATTGCTATGGGCAAAATCATAAAGAAGCAAACAACAAAATTTTTTAATCTAGATAAAATGCAAAATAAATCCTTCTTTCAATTTCTGAAAATTTTTAAAAAGACTTTTTCACGTGCATTCTAAATAGTAAAATTCTCCTATGGCTGTAAACAATGCTGGAATCTTAGTACTGTAAAATGTGCTATGTGGGCAGAAAAAACAGTAAAAAATTAATTTTTTAAACGGATCGGCCAAATGAAAAAATTGGCATCGTGGGTTTTGACAGAACAGCTGCGATGGACCGCGCGGGTTTCTATCGCACAGTCGCGATGGGAAGCGCGGGTTTCAGCCGCAAAGACGCGATGTGCAGCGCGGGATTTTGTCACACAGTCGCGATGTGCAGTGCGGAAAAGGTACGCAAAGCTGCGATGTGCAGCGCGCTAATCGGCCGCAAAGCCGCGGTGAACCACGCGGAAAAGAGACGCACAGTCGCAATGAGCCACGGACTGTTGGGAAAAAATCCGCGAGGTGAAAGCCGTACGTGGACACCGAAAAATGAACTCGAAAATTGAGAATTTCGGGCTGTTAATGGCTAAAAAATGGGCCAAGATCTAGAACAGCAATGGATCTGCTCTCTAGGGTGGCAGATCTATGAATTAAACTAACTAATATTATAAAAAAGTAAGATCTAAAGAAAAAGTGAGATCTAAAGATTCGAAAAGCAGCGGAGTCGCCAAAAAATGTTGGCTTGGTTTTGCAACCAAGCTTAGTGCTATGGGCACCTGCTAACTAGTAGCAGCAGTCTCAATATTAAGCAAAAACAATAACTAAATCTAAGCTAAAACTAAACTAGCATGTGCATTTTGAATTAAAAAAAACAAGAACAAGAAAGATAAAAATAATTTTTGTATTGAAAATGGGGGCAAGCAAGTGCTTGCGATAACAATACCTCCAAGTGATGAAGATAGTTGAGAAGCTCCAAGGATGAGCAGCTCCAAACTCCAATGGGTCCTTTCTCCAAGGTTGCTACAATGGCCAAAAACTTAAGGGAGATTTTGGTAGCAGGAGGATAGGAATATGGATGGATGTGAAATGAGGAGCCCCTACCACCTTTTTATAGGTTTTGGTGCTGAGGAATACCATTTGTGGTTTTGTGGAAACCAATGGTATTGACCAACATGGTTTAGGTACTTTTCCCTCCTTTTTTTTCTTTTTTGAATAAAATTAATATTTTTATTCCCTTTTTAATATTTTTGGGATTTTTTGACCCTTTTTTAGGAAAAATAATCTTTTTGAGTGGGAAAAGGGGTGTACTAAGGTCTTTTGGTGACCTTTTGTTGGCTTCAGAGGCTCAGATGGTGGGAAAGTGGAAAAATGGGTCATGTGAATAAGGAAATGAGCTAGTGAGCACTTTTTAGGTGTTAACAGTTGGGGCTAGAGTTATCGAAGGAAATTGAATTAGGGTTAGAGTTAGAGTTCATGATGATGATTAAGATGGTGATGATGATGAAGACATGATGGTGACGGTGATGATGAAGAAGATGGCTTAGTGATAGTGTTTGGGGGAGGGTTGAGGCTAGAGTTATAGAAGGAAATTGAATTAGGGTTAGAGTTAGAGTTAATGATGATGATGAATATGGTGGTGATGATGTTGATGATGATGGCGATGGTGATGGTTATGATGAAGAAGATGATGATGTTGGAGATGTTGATGAGGAGCCTAGAGATGATGTTGGTGATGATGATGGCAAGTCGCTCTAAGTGGTTATCTATAGGAATAAAGCATCAATCTCCAGCCATAAATGAGCATGTTTTAAAATATACTAGTGGAAACCCTAGGTTGATGACACGATGCTTGGATAAGTGAAAAAACCCAAAATATAGCTAGATTTGGGTGAGCATTAAGCATGGGGAACCAAATATATGAAAACGGTTGGCGATATAAGAGGTTTTTGGGTTGTAAGAGCATGGGGAACCAAAACCGTAAACGAACATAATCATCATAATATAAGAGTTTTTTGGGTTGGGGATATACCTCAAGGTACCCAAAGCGTGAAAATGGTTTGGGTGGACACAAAACTAAAGAGAGAGAAACTAAAGAGATATTTGAGCGATAAGGAATTTCACAGTTCCCCAATGCTTTTCTCAAGTATAGATCACAAAAATACCAACCTTGAAACTTTATGATAGCTCCCTACCCCAACTGGAAGACCCTTCTATCCATACATGGATTCCTAGAAGGTTTCATCTACCAAGTTAAATTTTCAAGACCATTGTAATAGATTATGTACTTCAAAAAATTTCCTAAAACCTAGGTAATTCTAATCTTGAGAACCTATCAAAACCGCTATCTTCAAATGCTACAAACATAAATAGATATATTTAAGAAAATACTAACTAAAATTACTCAAATTTGATCCAAATCACATCACCATTTTATTCAACATAAAAGAGAAGCATGGAACAATTTAATACATATAGGAAAAATAAAAAACATAGGCAAAGACATGTATGTATGTATGTATCAACAAAAAATGCATGTACCAACGAAATAACATAAAACTACACATACCTCAATGTAGAACATAACATTCTTTGATGCAAATCTTTCTCTTATGTAAATTTGACTGGCCTCATTCAATAAATCCATCTGGATCCTCTCTGTTGCTAATTGTCTCCATCAATCTCCCGTGCTCTGAATGAGGCAAGTAGTAGCATACCTTGGCTGAGCTCTTGCTTGACATTGTCTAAAGATGGATGTTTGTGCCAACGATCAATTTTGTGAAGTGATACACCACTGAACCTGGTCTGTAATCCATGAATACTTTCCCACTAGTCTTTCTTGACTTCCCATCCAGTGTAAGATATTCCCCCTTAACCACCATCGAGCCAGTAGGAAATTCAATTCCTTCATTGTCGATTAATGATCTGTATAGGGTTTGCTTACCTTGGATGCACCGTGCGACCAATAATTCACGCCCCATTCACTGTCTTTTGGTGAAAGGACCGCGTATATGTGTCCTGGTTGTACAAGATATGAGATATGGTCGTAGTCTATCGAGATTGGTGACTGACCCTCCTCTAACTGGGTTTTTTCAACAACTGCACGGTTGTCTACTGCAAGTGACACACTATCCCATTCATCAACCCAGTCCATGCATTCGCATTCATCCCATTCGCCACTACTGCAAGGGCTGTAAAAGCATGCAAGCTTTCGCATCCATATTTCAAATAAGTGGTTGTTTGAGGTTAGAACTGAATGAAATCCACGTGTTCCTTGTACTGTGCCGCAACTATAGGAACGCGATTGATCTGTTTCAACCACTAGCCAAAAATTTCTTGCCACACATCCTGCCACTGATTATGTTTGTTGATCTCTTGCTCATTTGGACATTGTTGCGGAGAATCATTGAACTGTGGACCGTGCATCTCGGATATGAGGTTCCTTGTCAAACTTCATCTCATCCCTTCGTAGTGCGGTCTTGATGCATGCACCAGCCCCATCATGCTCACCTTTGTCATGCCCGATCTCAAAATAGTTCCAGATATGTGGCACATTATAAGTCTTATGCAAAGTACTCATCCATTGGAATACTCGGGCATTTTTGAACTGGCCCGCACAACCATCTGACCATATGCAATGCCGATCCATCTGTATATCTCTCTCCTTCAACAGATCATAGAAAATTCGAAAAAAATGTTGCACATAATGCAGATCATGGGTTCTATCATCACTTATGTAAAAGTTTGTCTCCTTCAGTATTATCCTCTTGTAATTGCTGCTCTCTGGCCCATGCCTATACATAATATGTACCATGATGATGACTTGGTCTGAATGGTAGTATAGACTCTGGATTTCATTTTGTGGCTGAAGGGTGTAATTTTCTGCAAAATCCGCAATTCACACTATGGTTCTGTAAAGTGAGCCAATTGTCAAACCTATCGTGACTGATTGGTCTCTTTAGAAGTTGTACAATGAATTCTAAATTCAGAAAATATGAATCAAAAATAGAAGAATGAGGTTGTCTAAGTTGAAAGTAAAACACTAACAGGATAATTCCCTGCTGACTGCTGAGCTGCTGAATTAAACGATACTGCCATATACACAAAGAGTGAAAAATGAAAACAAATAAACCTATTTACAGTCACAATCAAGTCAAAGCTCCTGATCCCCAGTTTCTTTATTCACCTATCATTTTAATATTTCTAAGAATAATACGTTCATGTCGGTTTTCCCATCAGTGAGTAGACATGGACATGCAGAAGCCCTAGACCTGTTCCCTACACAACTTGAAAGCAGTAGAAAAATTCGATGGTTATCTCTGTTAAGTGGATTCCTGCGGCAGTGGGGTCAATTTGCTTGGGCATAGTATTTTTCTGGGTATCCAGTCCGCCACAATGTTATCTTTGATGGGGAATGAAATGTAAGTGAATGGAAATTGAATTTCACAATAGTATCTTTGATAGGGATGAAATCTAAGTGAATCAAAATTAAATCCTTTCAAGTGCATGTAAATCTCCTAGGCCATGGGGAGAATATATGTATATTTTAAGAAAAAAACATGGTGTGGTCCTTGCTGTGCGGGGATCTTGAGCTATTTTACGGCCAACTTGTTGTAGTTTTTAGAAATGCAATCACTACTGAGTCAGAGATGCAATTACGTCCTCTAACATAATTTTAGTGGCAGCAGTTGGCGATCTGGGCCTCGTAGGAATAGGTTTAACCATACATATTAACCCATATAACTACAGACGACTCGACAAGTCCTTGTATTCCATCACCATGTATTTTTTAGCAAACCATGAATTTCTGGGGAATAGGAATGCCTGTGTATGTGTCACAGAAAGTTTCCTTCACTAACATCTGAGAAAAGTGCAGCGAAGCAAGCTTATATTAGCACATTGTTTTTAATTCACATTTGAGTGGGGCTTTGGAAACTTTTTTTACTCAGTCAAAAGCGTTTTAACATAAAGATAAAGATAAATTTTTGTCAATGATACTGTGGGTTTTTTGGTGGGGGATAAATGGATTTCATTCCATCCATCGGGGTTTATTTACAACCATCCACAATATGTGGACAAGTTTGTTGGGATTTTCCGTGCTTGTGTTAGCTAAATAGTATTAATAGAATATTAATAGTTAATTAATTCTATAATAATTAATTTATTAATAAATTAATATTATTTAATTACTTATAATATAATAATTAATTAAAAATAGCCTAATTCAAATAGTTGGGTGTTTGTAAGTTGTGAGCAAAAGGTCTTGAGTTCAAATCCTTTGTAAACCACATGTGAAAAAAATATCATTTAATTATAATATTATATTATAACATACTAAAAAATTATATATTAATAAAGTGATATGAATGAAGTAATCTGCAAACATTAAAACATATTTTAATTAAAATAAAAGTACTAAACTATATATATATTTTTAAATAATTATAATATAATAATTAATTAAAAATAATATCATTTAATTATAATATAATATTACAGTTAGATATTAAGAACCAAAGTGTTAATGAAATAAAATTAATTAATTAATTATAGTATAATAATTAATTATATATATATAGATACATTAAAGAATTTAATTAAGTGAAATTTATAGAATTCCACTTCAAAAGCAATATTAAAATTAAGATTAAGAAAATTAGTAATAAATTAACAATGTTCAAAAGAAAGTTATATCATGCATTTAATTTATTAGGTTTTCGAAAGTGTTTCTTAACCCACTTCTATTAGATTTTTCATTATAAATTTATTTCAAACTCATTTAAATATTTAACTTGATATAAGCAAATGTTATAGTGAAAGACATATGTTATCTCTCATTTTAATATTAGTATTTTATTTTTCCAACTTAATATTATCTTTATAATTCTAATTACATGTTTTTGGTTTTATTGCATTGTATATATTATTATATTCTTTGTATCTTAATATTATAGTGGTTTTAATGTGCAAATACAAAGAGGGGAATCGCAAATCACATCAAAACAACCAAATTCATGCAATTTAACTTAAGATTGGACATTATAATATGTATTTTAAAATTAGTTTGATCATTTGCCAATTTTCACAATCTTGGTGTTGAAATTCATGCATTTGATCAATTTTCTTAGTGTCATTTCTTTAATTAATGCATTAAATAATTTCTCATTATATTATCACTTAAATCAATGAATCGATTTTTTTGTATTATATTATTGATCAAATAAATGCATTTTTAATATCAATGAGTCAATTTGTTTTGTATTATATCATTGATAAGTTCAATGCAACTAAGAAGACCATACCTTTGGCCATAAAGTAACCCTCAAGGCATCCAAATCCATGAAAAATTCCTCAAAGCATCATTCATGACTTTGTAGGGGTATCCATGGCACTATGTATTGAAATCATGTGGCCTTAGGGCATTCTGTTGTGAGGGAAATGCAGCTATATTTCAGGGGAGAAACTACCAACTTACGGTTATAAAGATAGACTTACAAGCATTCTTCAAGTACAACAAATAAATTAAGAGTTTAGGGTTTAGAGATGTAGGCAAATTACTCAGAAGGTTGATCCTAGCTTTGCCTCCCTCACTCTTCAATCGTTATCTAGTGTTTCAATGCCCAGACCCGCAAAACAACTTAATACCTTTCTCAAATACATTTGACTACATATAAAAGACTGATATTCATAATAGAAGAAGACATCAGACTATAATCAAAAAGTAATCAAATCTAAGACACATTAATAGGTCATATTTGGAAAGAGAAGAACGTCTGGTCTTTATTAATGAATGAAAGAAAGTACATAAAGTTATACCTTCTTTCAAACTTGGCACTTCACGAAACCTAGATTCAAGGTCTCCTACTTCTATTCTCCAAGGATCCCATCCTCTAATCAGCTATGCTAGGGTTTATCAAAAACTGAGGCACAAAAGAGGGGGATGAGGGTGTCCATTCCTCCAGCATAACTTTGTTATAGGCTTGGTCCCTTCAGATGGCCCTTCTATCCTCCTTATATAGTCAGTGAAGGAGAGGAAAATAAGTTATAACCAAGTAGGAGGTTCCCCAACCAACTTAACTTCCCAAATTTCGAGATTTTCACTAGTACAAGAATGTGCTCTACTCTACAGTAGACAAACTAGCGCACATGTGGAGGTGGGCACTACTTTAATGAAGCAGGGTAGCGCATATGCCCTACTATCATGCCTGTGTACTAGCGCACATGTGAAAAAATGGCCAAAAACATGCTTTTCTGCTCATTTTCAGGAGATGGTTTGGTCTGGAAAAATGTTCCTAAGGGTCATAAACATCAAATGGGGCAAGAGTGAGGCAATTTCAACCATTTTTAGTGTCCCAAATGACCCCTCAATCCACAAGTGTCTTGTTGTGTAACTAAACTTGATCTCAAGAAGTGTCGTCATGCGACCAAGGGATGCAAGTTGCGTCACGGACGGAGAGGTGTCATTTTAAGCTATAACAGATGCCCCCTAATGTATGAGGTCAGAGGGACTGAGGGAAATGATGGCCGAAATACATTACAAATAACAAAGAGTTGAAACATAGAGGAACTGGAGAAACCAAGAATCATAGGCTCAAATGATGTACCTGAAAGCAAAGGCAATGCCATATAAACTTTTCCTTGGAGTAACTATCCATGTTCAAATAATGGAATATGACCTCCAAGCGGATACACTAATGATCAAAATATATATCCATATATCATTGCCACTAGAATACAAGCGTGGATCCATGAAGAACATAAGTGTAAACATAGCCACATAAATACAAGGTGGATCTATGTCAAAACTGGAGAACATAGCCATAGAGAACAAGCTGGATCTATGTCTCATCAAGAGCCAAAAAGAGTGTGGCTCAGTCTTGCGCAACTTGGGCGATAACATAAATGAGGTGATGCTATCGAGGATCCCGAGGTCTTCATCCAAAAACAACCCAAGGTACAAAACTATCCATGCGAATAAATGAGTTGATGTCGAACATGGGAGGTATCATTTGATTACCGATCATTGATGAATACCGTTAACAAATGCGAGGGTGGCCACTAATAATGAAAATGGAACCCAAGGTTAGTACATTCAAGCAAGTGCGAATAAATGGTCTTGCCATCGAACACTTGAATAATCCATCAGATAGGATACATTGATGTATTCCCATCTATCCAATAGCGAGGGAAACTGCCACTAATGACTGCAATCCCAAAGGTACTAACCAAAACTCTAAACTTCATTCCCATAGCACAATGAGATAAAGTAAATGGGAAGAAGTCCATTGGAAGGGAGGCCTTAATGCATCCTCGATCATCCAACACGAGGGAAACTCAACAGGTATGAGCTGATTTGGAGTAGGATTGAACACATGATGAAACATACTGACACCAAGGAATGGTCGATGCATGAGGTCAAGGTAACTGCAGAATGGCCGACACAGGTTATATCCTTGAATAGTGAGCACGACCCAAGAGTGACTTAGGAAGCTTTGAACACAAAGAGACCATGATGCAAATATGCAATGTAGGAGACATTAACAGATTCTCCATATGATTGTAAGACTAACCAATCGGAGGAGTAAGAACTCTGAGATGAGGTTTATCCTAAGGCCAACACTAGAACCCAACTTGTTTGATAGACTCAAAATAGGTGCTTTGTTCAAGATATAGTTGACTTGCTTCCATCATATTGAAATATATTTTAACATTCTTCCCTTCCCTTTCCTTTTTCATTTTTTAACGAGCTTGACAAAGAACTAAAGCATGCTCGACGGTATTTTCATATTTAAGGAGTCTGAAAAACCTAGAAGAAAACTCCATACACCTATCCATGGATTTTATATCGAGCCTGGATTGGTCTATGCTCGGTGGTGTTTTGTTGCTTATAGAGTTGAAAAACTTAAACAGTCCTCTATCAACCATCTCGTGGATTTCACATCGAGCCCGAGTAGGTGAATGCTTGCTTGGTGTCTTCACATTTCGAGAGTCTGAAAACCCTAAAGACGACTCCAAAGGTCCTTTTTTGTAAAATTAGTCTCCTTCCTCGAAAAAGTGTAAAATAATGGAAGAAGAACTCTTCTTGCGCATACTAGAGTATACCTTTTCCGTAAATTATCCACCAAGGCCCGGAAAAGGGGTAATTCTATACCTAAGTGGATGTCGGTTCAGTTATTTTAATGAGCCCGAAAAGACAACTATGCTTGGAAAACATTTCCTGTTTAAGGAGTCTAAAAAGGGCTTAAAAGAACTCCATAGGGATATTTTCCGTAAAGGTTTAACAAGTCCGAAAAAGTAAACTCATGACCTCCTTACTGTTTTTAACGAGCTCAAAGTGAAGATGAAAGAAATGCTCATAGCCTCCTTATTGTTTTTAATGAGCTCGAAGGGAAGGTGGAAGACTGCTCATAACCTACTTACTTTTTTTAACGAGCTCGAAGTAAAGGTAGAAGAATGCTCGTAACCTACTTATTGCTTTTAAGGAGCTCAAAGTAAAAGAAGAATGCTCACAACCTACTTACTGTTTTTAATGAGCTCGAAGTAAAAGAAGAATGCTCGCTTGGGAGGAGACAAGTGTCAGGGACATCCAAAACTAGCTCCAAGTGCATGGAACAAAGCTATGCCTAATGCAAGGAACATGAGCAAGATAAGGACACTAAGGGCGTGTCTCCTCTAGGTAAAAGGTGTCAAACTGCGAAGGAAAAATGATACAGGGATTAGCAGAAATGAGATCAGAGATGGAGGCTTATACAATGAGCTAAAAGCATGGAAGCCGGCATCAGGCTCATTAGCACAACTAGGGTCATAACATATGCATATGCAACTTAAACACAAATATGGGAGCTTTATCAGGAACATCTAGAAATATATGAGGAAGAAAGATATGAGGCTTCTTCTCAAAGTCATGGTAAATCTAAAAAGGCTCCCAAGCCTATGAGAAAATTCAGCATGGGCACCAGAATGGCATAAAGGTGCTGACTAGGGTGACCCATGTTAGGTAAGTTCTGCTGTCGGACTGGTGGACAATGCATAAAGAGATGTCTAACACACCAATATCCAACAGGTTCGACCCTATGGTGAATTCAGATGGCAAAAGGTTCAAATGTAACATAACAACGGGGAATCCTAAACCTATATGCAAGATTCTGAATATACCTGACATGGTCGCTCAAGGTGTCGAAAAGGACCAGTAAGCATGTATAAATCCAGCTAAGAATCATGTCTCCAAGAAACATTAGTACTAGGATCATATCTAAAACATATGTAAAGAAAGACCTGATACAAGTCATTGTGGTAAAAATACTTTCAACTTCACTATCATTAACAACATGCATAAACAAGGCAAAGTTTTCAAATGAAGACTCTATGGTACCTAAGCCCGAGGACTTACAATCAACAATATTGACTTCAGAATGAAGCTCAAAGTTGAAGGACATGATGGAATCTGCAGAAACAAATTCATCATCATGGGAGTTGAAAATTCTAGAAGCAGAATCAAACTCAGCAGGAACACCGATTTGCGGATCTATAGGAGAATCCAAAGACTCAACAGTAGGAAGATCAGACTTTAAGGTCAAACTGGGGCTGGACATAACTACGACTAGATCAACATCCAAATTAATGGTAGACTGTACTATGGACTCTAGGAAAACTTCATCGGAAGGAAGTATATCATCCCAGATAGAACACATATCTAAACATTCAGATGGAGGTGTCACTTGGTCAAAAGATGGGACTAAATATCGAGAAGGTAAGCATGAACTTAGAGACTTCTTCTCAATAGCAGTTGAACTCAAGGAACAATATGGAACATAATTCCCATGTGACATAGTGGTTCCTAATGACGAGGGATCTGACTAGTCTACAGTTGGGTAATAAGGAGGATCAACGAATGCAAGCTGTTCGATAGTGACGATGCTTTTGTTATGAGGTAAATGCATCACACGAAAGAGCGTAGACACTAAAAAATGCATAGCATAAACGTAATCACGCCCGAGGATCATATCAAAATCCACAAGGTTCTTTGAAACCATAAAATCAACTAAGACTGTTTTTCCACCCAAAGTAACAGGTGCCTGACAGAGGAATCCGAACGGTTCATTAGGTCTTCTATCAAAGGTCAATGGCCAATTAACAGCTGGAATAACATTAAGGAAACCCAAATCTCTCCAAGCATAAGCGGACAAGATACTTATAGAATCTCCTTCATCAACAATGCATCGATCAACCGTATGGTTCCCGATATCAACCTTTATCTGGAAAGGTGTCGAAGAAGGAAGACGAGGCTCCACTAAACTATTCCAATAAAAGGAAATGATCCTAGGGCTTGGTAGGGGTTCACATGGCACAGATGAAGTAACCCCCTTTTTAGGAACATCCAAACTGGTAATGCAAAAGACTTCAGCAGTAGGTGCATCAATCTTCGATTGACTGATGGGATCAGTCAAAGATTGCATCGATTCGATCACTTCACTCTCCGAAGGAAGAGTAGGGTCGACCAAAGATTGCATTGGTTCAACCACTTTATCAACCAAAGGTTGATCTGACTATAGGGAATCTATAGACAACTCAGGAACAGAGGTTCCTTCAGACATGGACCACACTCTTCATGCCTCTGGAATGGCAGGGAATCGGTGAGTAAGGTGATCTCCCTTACAAAATTTACAAGGGAACTCTGGTTTCCATCCTATAGGTCGAGAATCCTTTACAATGTTGGTATTCTTAGCATGACTAGCATTGGCTGATAGCTTTCCCCCAGCATGACTTGCAGTGTTTGGTTGCTCAGAAGCAGAAGACTTTTGAACTAAGGACCACACTTTTTCCACTTCTGGAAGTACATGACACAAGTAAGTAAGGTGATCTCCCTCGCAAAACTTACAAGGGAACTTAAGCTTATGTTTGTTGGGTTTGTCGACAATGTCAACTCCCTCAGCATGACTTGTAGTGGCTGATCTGGTGTCTCCAGTATGCCTCAAAGGAACTGGTGACTTGTCATTAATATGAGTAGCAATGATCAATGACGTGTCCTCAACATGACTGACAGTGGTTGAAGACAAACTTTCAGTATGATTTTTAGTGACTAAAATTTTTATCCCAGCATGACCTCCAGAGGCTAGGTAGGTGTCCCTTGCATGATTTCCAGAGGCAGGGTGCTTGCCCCCAGCATGACTTATAGAGGCTAGGTTGTTGCCCCCTTGTTTTGGCATCTTCTTCCCATTCTTCCTCTGTCTATTCCTTTTAGACTACTGGTTACTAGTATTGCTACTTTCGCCACATGAGGTGGAAGGAGGAGGATAAGATGTTACTGGAAAGGGAGGCATAGGGTTCTGATGCTCTTAATTTGAGGTGCTTACAAAAGAAGCGTCAGGAGCATGCAAGGCATTCGGAGTGGAAAAAACCAAACCGGTAGCCCTATGGTGAATCCAGGAAGATTCAGAGTAGCCATTAAGGGAGTGCCAATGTTTCTAGTCAATGGAACAGCACAAGGATCCCTCGGAACAGGGGTACCTTGATTAGCACTCACCGGAATGCTATACATAGTTTCTTGCTCAAATGAACAAGAATTTCTCTAAGAAAAACTAAGACAAGTAGCACAAAGAGCACACCACTAAAAAAGGTCCTAGGTAAATCAAACCAGGCAAACAAATTCCTTCCAGAGAAGAGTCTGGGATGATGAGGGCCCAGAACAGATCAACGAAGGATGAAGAACAGTTACCCGGGGTCCACAATACAATGAAGAAGGGTGCAAGCGTTGGAATCACCCAACCTCCCTCCCAAAGAACTGCAAGGGATTTCCTCCCACGTCTGTCCTAAGTACAGCAGATATAACCCTCCGCCCTCACCTGTGTATGAACCTATGGTTAGATACTAAGGATACCACCACACCGAAAACTCCTGGGGGAACAGTCTCTTGTTGAATTAGAAGGCGTGGGCAGGGTAACTGAGCCCGAAACTCAAAAGAGTCCCCAAATGCGATCCAATCCTGGTATATGCTTGAAACAGAAAGTAGGAGGTGTATTCCCAACAATCTGATCTCACAAGACCTACTGCATAGATACCGGGCAAGTTTTTAATGAAGTGGGTTTACCTGTGATAGTCGAACTACGATTTTCGCATAATGTGTGATCTTGGGTGTTTTAAGGTGTTTTAAACCCAAGATCGTAACCAAGACTAGTTGGTGTATAGTGTAACCTAGAAAAGAAAATGTTACTAGTACATTTTAGTAGGGTTCATTTTAAAGGTTACTTGCTTACTCAAAAAGGTAATGGGTGTGTGAGAGTAGTTATAATAGAAATAGAATACTGAAATGAAATGCTTACCACTAAACAAATCTTTTCTTTTCAATGCAAGTCTTAAAATTACGATCTAAAATGCATATGCAAATGCAATTTTTAATCTTTCAAATGCAAAAAAGGTAAAAATAAAGCCTAAATGTACAAAATTAAACTCAAAACCTAAGAATGCAGCTACTCAAGCAAATAGATATGCAAAAGAAAACTTGTTCTTTTTTCTGCAAATCATTCTTAAATCCTTTAAGCCACTTGCAAGGTACTCTATTCAAAAAATAAATCAATTTTTTTTTATGCTTTTCAATGGTAAGAAACAAAACTGAAACTAACCTACTATCAAAGCAAAAGCAAAGAACTTTCAGGTTTCCTTATTGAAACAGCAAAAGATACCAATACGACTTTCAGATTCTTATTGATGTAAGCATGCCAACCATTGGGAAAAGAGTATGAAAACTACTTTTAGACCCAAATGCAGCAAATGACCTACAAAGAAGTATGGTTTGGTAAAGTCAAGTCTGCACATAAACAATGCAAACAAGGTCTTGAACAACAGCCAAAACACTTAAGCTTTCACTACAAAAGAAAACTAAAAGCATAAGGGAGGATAAGAAACCAATCTGAAGAGAAATTTCACTGAAATAGATACAAACAGGGTCAAGTATACTCAGTAGGTTTCAATCCAGCGGAAATGGAGAAAGTAGGTTTAGTCAGACTCAAACTAGGGTACAAAACACCAAACTGGTCCACAAACCCCCAACTTGGGTCCACAAGCCCCAAAACATTCCAAACAAGCCCAAATTTGATCAAAAGAGGTTCAAATCATGAATGTAGGATCAGTACAAGGATAGGAGATGACTTACAGTGGTTTAACATAGACCTAGGGTCATCAGGGACCCCAAAAAATGCAGTCACAACCCTCCAAAACAAGTCAAAACTACAAAAAATCAATCCCAGGAGGTGGACGCTACTGTGCATGAAGGAAACCAGTGCCTAGGGTGCTACTGTACTGTACAAACAGTAGTGTACAGGTGGAAAAAGTTGGAAAAATGGGGTTAAAACCCCCACACCTGGGTCCACAAGGGTTTGCAAGGGCTGGGAAGGGTCTGTAAAAAGCCCAGGAGGGTCAAACAATGCCTAATCACTGATTCTAATCAAGAAAATGAACAAAGACCATAAAAAAACTAAAGAAATGACCTTGGATACCCCTACGTAGTTAGGATTTCCCCAGTATGGTCGCCACTCTATTGTGAGGGAAATGTACCTATAGTTCAGTGGAGAAACTACCAACTTATGGTGATAAAGATAGACTTACAAGCATTCTGCAAGTACAACAAATAAATGAAGAGATTAGGGTTTAGAGATGTAGGCACCTTACTCAGAAGGTTGATCCTAGCTTTGCCTCCCTCGCTCTTCAATGCTTATCTAGTGTTGCAATGCCCAGACCTGCAAAACGACTTAATACCTTTCTCAAATACATTTGACTACATATATAAGATTGATATTCATAATAGAAGAAGACATCAGACTATAATTAAACAATAATCAAATCTAAGACACATTAATAGGTCATATTTGGAAAGAGAAGAACTTCTGATCTTTATTAATGAATGAAAGCAAGTACATAAAGTTATACCTTCTTTCAAGCTTGGCACTTCACGAAACCTAGATTCAAGGTCTCATGCTTCTGTTCTCCAAGGATCCCAACATCTAATCAGTTGTACTAGTGTTTATCAAAAACTGAGGCACAAGAGAGGGGGATGAGGGTCTCCATTCCTCCAACATAAATTTGTTATAGGCTTGGTACCTTCACATGGCCCTTCTATCCTCCTTATATAGTCAGCGAAGGAGAGGAAAATAAGTTATAATCGAGTAGGAGGTTCCCCAACCAACTTAACTTACCCAAATTTCAAGATTTTCACTAGTATAGGAATGTGCTGTACTCTACAGTAGAAAAAATAGCACACATGTGGAGGTAAGCGCTACTTTAATGAAGCAGGGTAGCGCATATACTCTACTATCATGCCTATGTACTAGCGCACATGTGAAAAAATGGCCAAAAACAGTCTTTTCTGCTCATTTTCAGGAGATGGTTTGGTCTGGAAAAATGTTCCTAAGGGTCACAAACATCAAATGGGACAAGAGTGAGGTAATGTCAACCATTTTTAGTGTCCCAAATGACCCCTCAATCCACAAGTTTCCTGTTGTGTAACTAAACTTGATCTCAAGAAGTGTCGTCATGCAACCAAGGGATGCAAGTGTCGTCACGGACGAAGAGTTGTCATTTTAAGATATAACACATGGCACTATGTATTGAGGTCATGTGGACTTAGGGAATTCAACATGGTCAATGGAACAGGCCTTTAGACCTAAAAATATTGAGGCATCCAAATCCATGAACAATTCCTCGAAGCATCACACATGAATTCAAAGGGGTATCCATGGCACTATGTTTCTAGGTGTTATGGCCTTGGGGCATTCAAAGTGGTCGTTAGAGGAGATCTAAATATCATGACATAAAAGAAGCTTCAAGACATCCATGCTAAAGAACGTTTTGTCCACCAACAACAAATGGCATCCTAAGGGTATCATTGATGTATGGGTACCCGCACAAAGCTGGTACCCAAAATAACCACAACAACACCGCATGAGCAGAAAAAACAAAACGAGGCACACACGTCGCTGCTTTGGCAATACTGAAAATCCACGTGGTTCAGCCCACGTGGACAAAAGGGGCGCGCATGTGCCTTTGACGCGTACACACAAAATGGCACGCATGCGTCAGTGGCGCGTGCGTGCCTCTATTTTTTTATAAAAAAACATAGCTCATGGGTTTGTCATTTTCGACCGACCCGTGATCCCATTCTCCAACCTGCGAACGCACAGTGAAACCCCGCAAACACGTCTTCGAACAACCAAATCATCCCCAACACCAAGAAATCGCCCCTACACCATGGTGCCATCCATTTCTCCAGGTAGGTGCTCCTCAAAGCACAAATTTGTGTTTTTTTTGTTTTTTTTTTGTTTTCCATTTGAATTTGAATTTAAAAAAAAAATTACAATCCATTAAAAGACCAAGGAATATTAATTGCAATCCATCTACACCTAACAAGATGTCAGACACACCTGAACCATCAGATGAAACCAATGAAACCTGACCTCGAGAAGACAATGAACCGAATGAAAAACCCAAAGATTAATTACACCAAGACTTAAATCAATTGAGGGCACTAAGTAATGAATTGAACAGTACCAAGGAACCCTCTCAGGTTTCCTTGGTCTCATCACTTCAAAACATTATTGAATCAATCAATATTGCACACAGTGAGATAATAAACTTGAGCCAATACAGGGCTCGATTGAGGGAACACTACTCCAATGGGTTGTCCAAAGAGCAGATAAAAGACCTCAACATTACCAAAGCCTAGTTGTATAGCAAGTTCATGGTTCCCTCGATGGGACATCCTCCAACTGTGATGAGTGCTCACATTTGCATGGACTGGTGCATTTACCAACCATGAAGAGATAACTGGAGAAAGAGGTGGTTCATGGTGTTTGACTGCCCCCTATGCAACAATTTGGAGGTCCCACAGTATTTACTTCAGAAATTGTGCCCGCTGAGTTTGAGCTAGGGTACCATGTCAACTATTTTGACATCACTGAGTTTCCGGGTGTCGGTCTTGGCTCTGCCCAAGATTGACCTCAGGCGCACTACAACCCTCTTAGAGGACCTCCTGCACCTAGGAGAGATCCAAACCCCCCTCCTCAGCCACCTAGGTTTGTTAGTGGCCTAGATCAAATTCATGACTCCGTCAGACGTGCCACACATGACTTGCTTAGACATACCAAATTTGTGGCCATGTTTTCCCAAAGCTGAGAGGATATCGATGAGACACAAAAAACTGCACATTCTATGGGTGGTGGCTGGGACATGCCGGGTACAGGTGGAACCCATGCGGGGCCTTCTAGTTCTACTGGAACAACGACACATCGTTGTTCTCACTGTGGTCATTCTTGCCATGGTGATACAAAACAACATGCCACAGGGAGCTTCATGGATCAAGTTTGCTATTGTTTTATTTAATGTTCAAGTATTTGTTGTATTTTATTTGATATCATATCGTTTAATATATTTAACTTTGAGTTACACATTGTTGAGTTTATTTGTTTTAATGTTCAGTTATTCAGGGTCGGGTCTCGATCGCCCAGGTGGGAGGACGTCGGTTCCTTTGACCTCGATGGAGCCATGGCGGTAACAGAGGAGATTGCAGAAACATACACATAGATAACTTCTTTACTTTGAATAATTAGATCTAGTTACGAGTAATTTGTGTTAAGTAATTACAAATTAATTAGCACTGAGTAATTACCATATTATCATCGTATTGTACAGTTGTGTTTATAATATTTTCTAATTTATTTGAGAGCTATAAATTCGTATAATCCCACCAAAAAAAAAAGTAAACCTTATAAAACATGAAAACCTAAGAAAACTATAAACATTTGTCCATGTTCACTTTAGGCATCCTAGACCTCTGATGATTATATAAATGGGAGATAAATTTCCAAAATCTGTCATTCTTACTGACTAATGATGTGAAGAACCTACAATAATTAATTAATGCAAATACACGAGATATCAGAAATAATAGAACTCAGAATCACTTTTACATTGATCACGGGCCACTTAGAGGGGGAAACCTCCTTTGAGAAAGCTCAATACAATTAACTTCACGGTGCCTTCAATGACCTCAACACACACTTATACACTAAGTCTATGCCCAATACTATGAGTCAAAACCATGGGACATATAATACTATGGGACGAATTACAAAGCATATGCGTCCAATATTATGGGTCAATACTATGGGCTAATATAAACTATGGATCAACAAATACTATGGTTCGACTTACAAATCATATGCGTCCAACATAATATACTAACATAGTAAAGAGAAGGGTTGACACGGGTTCCTAACATCCCCTCTCCCATAGAAAAAACTTTGTCCTCAAAGCTTTGGTTGGGGAAAATGCTGCAGAATCTGAAGGAGTGGTTCCCCGGTAGCATCCTTGGGTTGCATTTCGGGCCACTGACACCTTTGGAGTGTCAGGGAGGATTGCTTGGAAGGCTGTAGACGAAGAAGAACCCTATTAGCTACGTGAAAAGTGCACTCAGAATGCTGCTGATTGGCTTGTTGTTGCAGTCGAATTCTAGCCATGTGAAGATTTTCTTGCAGAATGAGAAGAATCTGATCGCAGTTTCGAAGAACCGAGTCAATTTCCTAAACTGGGGAGCTGCTAAGGGTGTATGGAACAAGAACTGGTGGTGTCTGTCCATAGACTGCTTCATATGGTGTCCTTGTAGATGTGGTATTGTACGACCAGAGCGCTTCTAAGAAATCCATAGAAATAGTTGGCCAAATCTGTGTAGGGATGGGCAAGGGTTTAAGCAGTCCCGAAAGGAGTTTCATTTCACCCTTGTTTACCTGGAAAGTATCACAGTCAGCCACCATCTGTTGAATTGTCATTTTCAGTCCTTGCCAAAAGAAGTTACATTGTTCCCAGTCATACATTTTGAAGAACACAGAGTGCCCTGCTGATGAAGAAGCATGGATTTCATAGAGGAGATAGCCCTATTGAACATATTGCAACCAATTTGGAACAAGCAGAGAAAGAGATGTAAGAGAAACTGGGTCATCAATTGTGCGCGGAGCATCTGCCACCATATTGTCCTAACCCTTCTTGTAAGTGGTCGCATAGGGATAACCCATGAGCTAGATAACCCATTTCAGGTGTGTTGGGGAGGAGACCCATTGTTCCAGGAAATTTTCCAGACCCTGGAGATTAGTCTTGATACCGAAATAATTCCCTAATAGGTATGGCTGCCACTTCTGTACTGCATGCAAAATAGACATCATTTCCTGCTTAGAGGTAGATGCGGCTAAATTCTTCCCGAAAAGGTCTCTTGAAGGCAGCAATCTCATTGGTTCAGCTAAGACACCGGCATATCTATCCAAGGAAGTAGTGGAGACTGTTGATGGGTGCATCTGAATGGAATGAAGCTGAGCGATGACACCATGTGAATTCTTCTTAAGGATTTTTTCTAGGCAATGTGAACTGATGATGTAGAGAGACCCTGGTTGTAATCCCATTAATTTGTGTTGTGCCCCATTGATTGAAAATTGCATCCAAAGTTCAGCAAAATGCCATAAGATGGGGCCAAGTGTGCGTAACCATTGAACACCCAAAACCACATCACATCCGCCTAAGGACAAGGCAAACATGTCAGAGCGCAGGTTATAATCTTCCAGAGACATACGCACATTGTGACAATTCCCCTTGCAAGGTAAGGTGCCCCCATTGGAAACCATGACTTCAAAGTTGGAGCAAGGGTGGATAAAACAATCAACCTGTTCAGCGATCCGAGGGTCAATGAAGTTATGTGTGCTGCCATAATCAATGAGTATTGTAAGAGGGAACTTCTTGAAGTATCCCTTGACCCACATTGTTTGGGGGGTGGCGACGCCAGATAAAGCATTGAGAGATATCTCTGGTTGGTCTTCCTAAGATGGGGGGTCAATAGATAACTCTTGAATGTCGACCCGATCATCCATTGTATCTGGAGTTTCTTCACCAATTTTAGAGGCTGGCGGAGAATCCATATCCAAGAGATAGAGCTTTTGTTGAACACATTTATGTTCCTGAGTGAATTTGTCATGACAATTATAACAGAGCCCTTTTTCTCTGCGTCCATGCATCTCTGTTTCAGACAAATGCTTGATAGGAGTTGGTCGAGGAGCTGGCAGGATGGGAGGTCTTTGAGAACCCATATTTTGGAAGGGAACAAAAGAGGGTTTGGAGCATTGTTGGGCTGCAAGCTTGTCTTCTGCCAACTTAGCCAACCCTAGGACTTCCATCATTGTGTTGGGACAGAACATTTAAACCTCTGACCGGATTTCATCCTTAAGACCATTGATAAAACAACTCCTGTAGAATTCATCAGACAATCCTTCTGTGTAATTGGCTAGTTTCTCAAATTCTGTCTGATACTCTCTCACAGTGCCACTTTGATGAAGTTTAGTGAGTGCTCCTGTGAAGTCATCAAAAGCACTAGGACCAAATCGTGACAAAAGGAGTTGGAAAAAATCTGTCCAGTTTTGCTCGGGATGAGCTTTGATGTACCAACGGTACCATTGAAGGGCTTCCTGTTCCAAATGAAAAGATGTAAGTGGAACTTTGTGGACATCAAAAGTATTATGAAGATTGAAATAGTGTTATGCTTGGTATATCCATCCAGTCGAATCAGTACCATTGAAGCGAGGAAAATCAAGCTTCGGCCCACGAAAATTGCTGGAAGAAGAGAACCCACTGGCTGTAGAAGATTCTTGTTGTCGATTATTGTTCATGGTTGAATGCTGAAGATGGAGGCTGAGAAAGTTTTCATCCAGATATTGGAGTTTGGTTTATATGGATGCAAGTGCTTCCTCCATGGTTTTTACTCCTGCGCGGGTGACAACCATAACCAAGTGATTTTTTTTTTTTGGAATGGATAGAAAAACACAAACAAAAGCTGCTTTAGTAAAGGAAAATTTGGATTTGGGAAAAACTTGGAGTGGTAATTGGGGTTTGAGTAGGTTTTAGACACTTTCTAATGGACATGGAGGAAAAAAATGGGGATTTCAGAAGCAGGGTGAAAGAATGAGAAAATTTGGTAGAGAGGGACAAAGAAGCAGAATTAGGAAAGGAACACGGTGGCAAAATTTGAAGGCGTTTGGGTGAAAATTGAAGCAGTTATGGCAAGCCCTAAAAATAAACAAATGTGGGATTTATGGTCTTGGAAAGTGGAATTTGGGATAGGGTCTTCAGGAATGAAATATGCAGAATGGGATTGCAGGTATGTCAGTGAAGTTTCAGGGAAAACAGAGTTGAAACAGGAGAGAGATGGCCGAAAAATAGAATTTTATGAATCTGCAACGGCGTGGAAGGGATCGAAAATGGCTGGATCTGAAACATCGACTGGATCCGGAACGAATTTCAGAATAGACCTGAAACGGTTGAATCTGGAGCGGAAGTGATCAGCAACAGTTCAGCTGAAAATAGATATGGACCCCAGGTATGTGCGGCTTCCTATCGGTTCAAGGGATTCACTCGGCCACCAATGTTGTCTGACGGCTTGCGTATTGGGGCAGTACCTCTCACTCCATGAC
The DNA here is from genome assembly GCA_027924585.1 of Larix kaempferi. Classification (NCBI taxonomy): domain Eukaryota; kingdom Viridiplantae; phylum Streptophyta; class Pinopsida; order Pinales; family Pinaceae; genus Larix; species Larix kaempferi. The sequence goes on from BSBM01000510.1 coordinate 51,386,017, forward strand.
TCAGGTAAAATTGATAACCGCTTTTCCACAAACGACAGATCTTGGTTTACCTTACGGGTGGGAACTAGTCAATCAGGTAGGGGTTGTTTCCCTTTTCGCTGGCAGGTCCTCTCAATGGGTCAGCTACTTTGGGGTTCCTGTGGTACTCCTCACAATGATTTTTAGGGCTTATGCCCAAGTACTTCCCACAGTTAAGCGAATAGGGGTTATTCCCAGATCCGAACTTGCAACAGAAGCGAAAAAAAATTTGGCAGAAATTCCACCCAACGAGCCAAAGAAAGTGCTTTGATACCGAAGAAAGTGCTCTGATACCAGATGTGAAGAACCTGCAATAATTAATTAATGCAAATACATGAGATATCAGAAATAATAGAACTCATAATTTCTTTTATATTGATCACGGGCCACTTCGAGGGGGCAACCTCCTTTGAGCGAGCTCAATACAATTAACTTCACGATGCCTTCAATGACCTGAAAACACACTTATACACTAAGTCTATGCCCAATACTATGAGTCAAAACCATGGGACATATAATACTACAGGACGACTTACAAAGCATATGCGTTCAATACTATGGGTCAATACTATGGGCTAATATAAACTATGGATCAACAAATACTACGGAACGACTTATAAAGCATATGCGTCCAACACAATATACTAACATAGTAAAGAGAAGGGTTGACACGGGTTCCTAACAAATGATGAGCCCGCAGCTGGGGTTTTGGTGATACCTGCAGTGTCCTTCATCCTCAGACTACCATCCAATTCTTGCTCTCTCTTCCTGTGCTTGACAAATGCCATATGTGTTATTGTTGCTTTGCCATTTGTCACCATGTCATCCAAGTTATCTTTGCCATGTACTCTCCTTGTCCAAATCATCTTCAAATGACCATAGTATGGGTCATTTGACTCTTGGCTCAATAGGTGTTCCAATTGCTCCAATTCCCATCACTTTGTCCACCAAATCAACCTTTGTTGCCATGCCCTTATGCCATGTGTTCTTCAAGATTAAACTTTGAGATTATATTACCATGGTAATTATCACTTTCCCCCATATTCTACTAATAGGTTCTTTTAATGCTAAAGGTGGTCAAATCACTTCTATGTTTTTGCTAACTTTGTTGCATCAATTGAGTTCACTGAGATGTTGTACTTGTCACTTTCACATCCACCGAGACCAATAGGAAAACTATTTATTTCTATGAATTTTCACTGCATTGTTCCAAACTCTTGAGAAAAAGAGAATCATAGTGGCCAAGCTTCTAGAAATTCGAGAACCTGATGTTTCTCATGTCCTTATTACCCTAGTTTATTATCACGGGATTTCCAATTTGTTCTAATACTTGAGACTGAACGTAATCATACTACTACTACTAGAACATGCTATTAGGAAAGACATATAAACAACGTAAAATAACTTATCACATGTATTGTCACTAAAGTTTTTGAAAATGATGTAAGGCCCATAAGGAAGATCGATAATCTTACAAATATGGACTATGGGCCTTTCTATTATCTTGATTCAAATACAACTTGGTAAAACATTTGGAATCAAGAATACTCATTTAACTCATTTCACTCAAGATTTCTTTGATTTAAATCAAGTGATATCATTCTGACAACATAGCTATTCAATCAAGAACACATAATTACGCATTCAATGCAAAAGAACATGGCACATTCAAGCTTGTAAGTAAGTTAATCATGAATTTTTTTTCTCTTTCTTCCTTTTTCTAACGATCAACACTCTAAAGTATATTAAATAACATGCACACTAACTTAACTGCTATTTAGCACCTCTTTGCAAATTTAAACAATGAGATGCCATTTTATTTGATGATGTAAATGTTACAGAAATAAAGGGACTCAAGATCCTCACTCTAGGGATGCAAATACTTTTCCACTGGGTGAATCAAGCTTGTAGGAAACTAGAAATCTATAAGAAGACATCAAAACCTAGGAACTCTTCATCAAGAACCCAAACACATTACATAGGTTTCCAATTCAAATTTGTAAATGGACATGAATTCCATTAGCTTATGAGGAACTGCACATCTCTCTAGGGCCAAAGGAAAAGCTCACCTACTCATGGGGATGACTCTAGAAAAGGAAAAGCTCACCATGTCACCTTCTATGCCCTCTCACCTTATTTAATTTTAATTTCATGCCAAGCCACCTTCTGTCCTTTCAGAATATTGAATATCATCTAACTTGAATATAAATTGATTGCAGTCATGTTTTTTAACTTCCATCGTTGTCATTCTCATTTGCATTATGTTTAATATTGTTAATATTGTTTTTATAAATTCAGTCTAAAAATTGTAGTGTTCGCATAGGTGTCCGCAGGCTCCAGTGACCAACCACTGCCACCGAGGACCAGCAGCTCTCCACGTGCGCAGGTTTCATGTGTATTAAAGCATAAATTTAATTTCAAATACGATGACTTGTCCGTGTATATTTATATTTTTGTATATTAAACTATGAGGTTATAAATGTGTATGCAGGTGAAGGCACCTCATCCTTCCAGTGCCGTTATTCCTCCCTCCTCGACCTTTCGGCCACCATATATGCCAGTTGTATCCCCTGGAATACATGCCCCATTCCCCAAACCCTTCCACCCAGCCCCCCCCTCCTATATAGCACCACAGTTCCATCCAGCTCCCCCTTACGTATCATATCCAACTCCACCTCTGTATCCATTTCCCATGTTCCCACCCTCCCCCATCCGACCACGGCACACCACCCATCCACAGTCACCCATCCCTCTACTACAACATAAACCTCGCCCGCCCCCCCCCCACATTCCCCCACCACTCTCGCTTCCCCTTCCAGGGTTCCCCGATCCATACTACAGCCAGTTCGGGCTTATAGCCCTAGATGTCCATCTCCACTTCGCCCACCCCAATCCATGCCTCCTCCTGCCACCCCCCCTTCTTCCACTAATACCCACAATGGTGTAGCCACCATTGATGTGGATACATCTTCCCCTTTACCATCCACCCTAGCATCGGAGGAGGCTGTATAGCCGTCTGCTCCATTCTCCAGCCCCGAATACCAGTCGATTGTGTTCACGGTGAGATTGACTAGTTTATGAAAATCTTGTTCAATTTTAACGGAAATTACTATATGCAACTAGTTTCAGCATTGATCTGATTGTTCTAAATGTTGTAAGGTAGCATTGCTGAGAGACTTGGTCACGGAGGAGGGAGACCCCCTCACGACTTACAGTCTCGCATGCGGTGAGTTATCCAATAATTGAAAACTACTTTTATTTTGAAATTATGTTTTATACTTGTATAATTGCCACGAAAAGTTGACATATTATTGTTTTCGTTTCAGGAATCAGGGGGATGTGCTCAAAGACGTGTTAAGATCCTAGTGGGAGGCCTTCACTAACACCTCGGGGTTTTGGTGTAACGGTTCGTATGATTTGGTATCAGAGCCTCCACCCAGGTTCAAGTCACAGAGTGGGTGGCAACGTCGGCATTGCAGTGTTTTCTCGGGGCTCATATGATGCAAAGGGGACACCACCGTATGGGCCCACATCCATCCCAGAGTCTGGACTGCGGAGCGTGGTGGGGTGTTAAGATTCTAGTGGGAGGCCTTCACTAACACGAACCGTTACACCAAAACCCCGAGGTGTTAGTTAAGGCCACTCACTAGGATCTTAACATCCCACCACGCTCCGAAGTCTAGACTCTGGGATGGATGTGACCCCGTACGGTGGTGTCCCCTTTGCACCGTATGAGCCCCGGGCGAACACTGCAATGTCGATGTTGCCACCTGCTCTATGACTTGAACCTGGGTGGAGGCTCTGATACCAAATGATACGAACCGCTACACCAAAACCCCGAGGTGTTAGTGAAGGTCGCCCACTAGGATCTTAAAAAGACGTCGGAAGGACCCAGCTTCCTCTAGCATGAAGAAGAGGAATATTGATTTTGGAGATGCACCTGGGAGCTCTGAGGGTGGGCAGGAGGATTGAGAGATCCTCCTATGTACACTAGCCACGATGTGGCATTTTCGGCATGAGTTGCCATTTTTTGTATAGGCCACCATGGACCATATTTTGTATAGGGCATGAGTTTCCTTTTTTTGTATGGGGCACAAGTTTCCATTATATAGACGCTAGGAACGATGTTCCATTTTTCCAAAAAGTGTACATGATTGGATCATTTTTTCATATTATTAGATGGATCTGCACTTGTGTATATGAGTTTGTCTTTGATTACATTTTTGCATACATGATTTTTTCTTTGATAAGAATGTTATGGAAAAGTTCTCACATACATATAGATGTTATTAGTACACACTAAGTGACCTCAATATGAGTCCCTTGTATTTGAATGGGTCTTGCATCTTTTCCTTTCAGCAACAACATACCTAACCAAGCAAACTAAGGAGTGATATTTACATTACAAAGTGTTGTGACTTTAGGGATACAAAACAATATATAGCATAATCAAAATCATCTCCCACTTCTAATCATGGGCCAAAATATTCTTGAAAATCCTCTTGATATATGAAAAGAAAGCCTAGGTAACTTGTAGTTGATATAAATAAATTAGGAATGTACCCAAGCCTAAGAGCCCATCTTTCCTATAACTACACCCTTAGAGACAACTCCCCCACCTTTTTACCATGAAATCTTCCAACAAGATCATGGGAATCCATTCCCACCACCTCATGCATTTTGATATCCTTTCCTAGGACTAGCCTCATAAGAGAGATTTTATGTTTTACACACTTCTTCTTCTTCATTTTGACACTACTAACATCATTTACCTGCATCCCTTTGTATGCTTCACCTTTATCATTATCAACATGCTTTAAGGAATTGTCTCCTCCATGTCTAACCTTCAACCAACTACCATCCTTTTCCAAATCAACCCTTCTATCCTCGAGATATATAAGATTCACCCTTGGACTTACTAGGTCCATAACCACTTCATATACAACACCTAAAATAATTTGATGATCGTAAATTAATCCATTTGAAATATGACCCTCGCCACATATAATGACTAGTCTATCATGACTCACAACTCTCATCTATGGATCATAGTCTTAATTGCATGTTATTTGAATGGTTATTATTTCACAAATTTGTCTTAAGCAATTACACACAACATATCCTAAATGTTTATGGTTTATTGAATGAATGTTTACAATCATCTAATCATTTACATTGTAGAAGTTACAAAACTTGCACAAGTGGTTTACTGATTTTATTTCCAGCACATCTTTTTATATTTATATTCTCATGGATCATATGGAAAAACATTTAATTAATTAATTTTGTGAAGATAAGATTTCAGCCATCTTGATTAAAGTGATTCAAATCACTACAACCTAATTGCACCCTTAATAGATTGGGTGACACCCTTTTGCAAAGATTTTACTCTCTCCAAGAGGGTCTCATTCAATAATCACTTGTAAACTAATAACTATAACCTTGGCATTATTAGATAATATCATTTGTGGGTGATTTTGGGAAATAAGCCAACATGTTTTAATGTGAATTTTGATTCTACAACATTATGGTTCATTCTTGATTTAAGTTTTGTCAATATCTTTATTTATCCATGAATGATCTTTCATTTTACACATGAGCAAATATTTATTTCTGAAAGGTGTCTATTTGATTAATTCACTTGCAACTTTCTGAATTAAGCACTCACATGGGAATTTAACTTAATGGAAAACACATCTTAATATTCAAACGAGTTTGAAATCCTAAGACCTTTTCTCCAACCTTGATCTAGAAGCCTCCCTTGGCCTTTAAAGTAGGCCTAAAACTCGGGAAAATCTTTGTTGAGGTGACATTGGCAATCATCTTCGGAAGTCGCACTTGTAGCATTAGAGGATTAGGACTTTGACACTTGGGTGTTAAAACAAGATGTAACAAGATGCACTAGAATTTATGGATGATATAGATAGAGAGCACATGCATGCACCATCCTCCATTAATTTCCAGTTTAGCTATTTTTCCTAAAATAGCAGTTTAGTTCTAATTCTGCATTTTTTGTTTTATTTAGTTTTGCATGCACAGTGAGAGAGTGCAGTTCCCAGGAACTCATACATGAGGATTACAGTCTCAATTAAGGAGGGCATATCTCTAGGAGGATACATGCTTGCATGCCTCAGATAAGCCCAGTACAGGTGCACTTAGTTGGCCCATTTATCCATGCAAACAAGGCGCTCTAGACTTTGAGTCTTACACTCTTAGGATACCCAAACCCTAGCACTAAACCATCTTCTTCATCCTCACCATCGCCATCACCATCACCATCACCATCACCATCAATGTCTTCATCGTCACCACCATCTTTATCATCATCATTATCTCTAACATTAACCCTAATTCAATTTCCTTCAATAACTCTAGCCCTAACCCTCACCCAAACCCTAGCACTAAACCATCCTCTTCATCCTCACCATCACCATTACCATCACCATCACCATCACCATCATCATCATCACCATCTTCATCATCATTGTTAAAACTCTAACTCTAACCCTAATTCAATTTCATTCTATAGCTCTAGCACTAACCCTCACCCAAACCCTGACACTAAACCATCTTCTTCATCATCACCATCACCGTCAACATCTTCATCATCACCACCATCTTCACCATCATCATTAACTCTAAATCTAACCCTAATTCAATTTCCTTCTCTAACTCTATCCCTAACCCTCACCCAAACCCTAACACTAAGCCATCTTCTTCATCATCACCATCACCATCACCATCACCATCACCGTCACCATCAACATCACCATCACCATCATGTCTTCATCATCACCACCATATTCATCATCATCATTAACTCTAACTCTAACCCTAATTAAATTTCCTTCTATAAATCTAGCCCTAACCCTCACCCAAACCCTAGCACTAAGCCATCTTCTTCATCCTCATCCTCACCATCACCATCAACGTCTTCATCATCACCACCATATTCATCATCATCATTAACTCTAACTCTAATCCTAATTCAATTTCTTTCTATAACTCTATCCCTAACACTCACCCAAACCCTAGCACTAAGCCATCTTCTTCATCCTCACAATCACCATCACCATCACCATCACCATCACCATCAACGTCACCATCATCATCATGTCTTCATCATCAACACCATCTTCATCATCATTGTTAACTATAACTCTAACCCTAATTCAATTTTCTTCTATAAGTCTAGCCCTAACCCTCACCCAAACCCTAGCACTAAACCATCTTCTTCATCGTCACCATCACCATCACCATCACCAAGAACATCTTCATCATCATCATTAATTGTAACTCTAACCCTAATTCAATTTCCTTCTATAAGTCTAGCCCTAACCCTCACCCAGACCCTAGCACTAAGCCATCTTCTTCATCCTCAACATCACCATCACCATCACCATCACCATCATGTCTTCATCATCAACACCATCTTCATCATCATTGTTAACTCGAACTCTAACCCTAATTCAAGTTCCTTATATAACTCTAGCCCTAACCCTCACCATAACCCTAGCACTAAGCCATCTACTTCATCCTCACCATTACCATCACCATCACCGTCACCATCACCATCACCATCACCATCATCATCAACGTCTTCATCATCACCAGCATATCCATCATCATCATTAACTCTAACTCTAACCCTAACTCTAACTCTAACTCTAGCTCTAACTCCAGGTTCGTCATCAACATCTCCATCATAATTATCTTCTCCATCGTCATCATCTTCATCACCATCACCGTCACCATAACAATCATCATCAATGTCTTCATCATCATCACCATTATCATCATCATACGTGCCCGACGGACGATTTTGCAAAGTTGACCCCCATGTGCAAACATTGCACACTCCCTCACTGAGCAAAACCCTAGTTTCCAAGATGGACATACAAGATGGTACCCGGGCCACGATACCGTAGGAGACGGGACACTTGGCACTATCTCAGCATCCTGAATCCAACGGAGTCGATGGCTCGTCGACCACATCCATGGTCGTCATTCTATGGCTCATTCCGTCTCCCATCCAAAAGGCCTTCAGGGACACCTGCTACATACCTATCGGGGGCATAGAAGTCGAACTGTGCAGCAAAAATGGGTTTTGGGGAGTCCTACAGGTGTGTCTATGCAGGTTTTGGCTGGGAACGCTAGTCATAAATGCCCGGAAGACAATTTTGCAGAGTTGACCCCTTCGTGCAAAAATTGCACACTCCCTCACTGAGCAAAAACCTAGTTTCCAAGATGGACGTACAAGATGGCACCCGGGCAATGGGACCATAGGATATAGGCAGCCCTAGCACTATCCCGACGTCCTGAATCCAACAAATCCGATGGCTCATCGATCGGAGCCACGGTAATCATTCTATGGCTAGTTCCATCTCGCATCCAAAAGGCCATCAGGGACACCTACTGGATAGCTATCGGGGGCATAGAAGTCCAACCGTGTAGCAAAACCGGGTTTCGGGGAGTCCTGGAGGTGTGTCTAGGAAGGTTCTGGCTGGGAATGCTATTCGTAAGTGCCTGACAGACGGTTTTTTTAGAGTTGACCCCCATGTGCAAAAATTGCACACTCCCTCACTGAGCAAAACCCTAGTTTCAAAGATGGACATTCAAGATGGCACCCATGCCACGGGACCGTAGGAGAGGGGCACCCCTGGCACTATCCTGGCATCCTGAATCCAACGGAGTCGATGGTTCGTCGATTGGAGCCATGGTCGTCATTCTATGGCTCATTCCATCTCGCATCCAAAAGGCCTTCAAGGACACCTGCCGGAGGCATAGAAGTCAAACCGTGTAGCAAAACCTGGTTTCGGGGAGTCCTGCAGGCGTGTCTAGGCAGGTTTCGGGTGGGAACGCTAGCCATAAGTGCCCGGTGGACGATTTTGCAGAGTTGACCCCAATGTGAAGGCCATCCAAATTTTCTCAAGGGGTCATTTCTCATCCGGAGGCCCCTGAGCATGCCTGGCCACCGTGGATAGGTCCACAACGGCCATGTGGACCTGTGGGAGGCGACGAAATCCAAGTCCTCTCGCAGGTTTGGGTTTCGTGGCCCCAAGGCAATTCCTCCTAGTGTCCCTGAATGGCTTCGGGGTTCCCGACTAGAATGTCCATAGCACTCGAACTATGGCTCGGTTTGTGAATCTGTCGATTCCAGTGGGTCTAGGACGGCGGGTTTCAGCTAGGGGACCCCCCACAGCGTCCCCCAAAGACCCGAAAGCGGTGCCAACGAGCCATCTTTGGAGCTAGGGTTTTGCTCAGTGTGGGCCATTACAAATTTGCTCAAGGATGCCATTTCTCATCCAAAGGACCCCAAGCATGCATGGCCATTGTGAACAGGTCCACAATGGCCACGTGGACTTTTTAGAGGAGATGGAATCCATGTCCTCTCGTCAGGTTGGGTTCCGTGGCCCCAGGGCAATTCCTCCAAGTGTCACTGAATGATGCCCGAGTGCCCGATTAGAATTCCCGCAGCACCCGAACTATGGCTCAGTTCATGAATCCGTAAGTTCTGGTGGGTCCGGGACGGTGGGTTTCAGTAAGGGGTCCCCTCACAATGTCCCTCGAAGACCCGGAAGAAGTGCCAATTGGCCATCTCCGAAGCTACGATTTTGCTCAGTGACGGCCATTCCAAATTCGCTCAAGGGGTGCATTTCTCATCCAGAGGCCCCTGGGCGTGCGTGGACACTGTGGATAGGTTCACAATGGCCACGTGGACCTATGGGAGTTGATGGAATCCAAGTCTTCTTTTTGGTTTGGGTTTCGTATCCCTACAACAAATCCATGAAGTGTCCCTGAACCGCCATCACTAAGCAAAACCCTAGCTCCAAAGATGGCCCATTGGCACCTCTTCTAGGCCTTTGAGGCACACTATGGGGGGTCCCCTAGTGGAAACCCGCCGTCTCGGACCCACCAGAATTAACGGATTTGTGAACCAAGACACAGTTCGGGTGCTACGAGCATTCTAGTCGGGCACCCTGGGGCCGTCCAGGGACACTTGGAGGAATTTCCCTGAGGCCACGGAACCCAACCCGGCGAGAGGACTTTGATTATGTCGCCTACCACAGGTCCACGTGGCCATTGTGGACTTGTTTACAGTGGCCATGCACGCCCAAGGGCCTTTGGATGAGAAATAGCCCCCTTGAGCAAATTTGGAATGACCCTCACTAAGCAAAACCCTAGCTCCGTAGATGGCTCGTTGGCACCGCTTCCGAGTCTTCGGGGGATGTTGTGGGGCTTCCCCTAGTTTAAACCCACCGTCCCGAACCCACCAGAATCGACGGATTCATGAACTGAGCCACGGTTCAGGTGCTACGGGCATTCTAGTTAGGCACCCCGGGGCCGTTCAAGGACACTTGGAGGAATTGCCCTTAGGCCTCGAAACCCAAATTGACAAGAGGACTTTGATTTCGTCGCCTCCCACAGGTCCACGTGACCATTGTGGACCTGTCCATGGTGGCCACGCATGCCCGAGGGCCTCTAGACGAGAAATGGCCCCCTTGAGCAAATTTGGAATGGCCCTCACTGAGGAAAACCCTAGATCCGAAGATTGCCCATTGGCACCGCTTCCGGGTCTTCGAGGAACGTTGTGGGGGGTCCTCTAGCAGAAACCCGCTGTCCCGGACCCACTGGAATCGACAGATTCATGAACCGAGCCATGGTTCTGGTTCTACGGGCATTCTAGTTGGGCACCTTGCGGATGTTCAGGGACACTTGGAGGAATTTACCCAGGTCCACGAAACCCAAACCGGCGAGAGGACTTGGATTCCTTTGCCTCCCCCATCTCCACGTCGCAGTTGTGGACCTGTCCACGGTGGCCAGGCACGCCCGGGGGCTTCTAGATGAGAAATGGCCCCCTTGAGCAAATTTGGATGGCCCTCACATTGGGGTCAACTTTGCAAAATCGTCCACTGAGCACTTATGGCTAGCGTTCCCAGCCGAAACCTGCATAGACACACCTATAGGACTCCCCTAAACCAGGTTTTTCTACACAGTTTGACTTCTATGGCCCCAGCAGGTATCTAGCAGGTGTCCCTGAAGGCCTTTTGGATGCGAGATGGAATGATCATAGAATGACGACCATGTCTCTGATCGATGAATTATCGACTACATTGGATTCAGGACACTGGGATAGTGCTAGGGGTGCTTCTCTCCTATGGTCCCATGGCCCTGGTGCCATCTTGTACGTCCATCTTGGAAACTAGGGTTTTGCTAAGTTAGGGAGTGTGCAAATTTTGCACATGGGGGTCAACACTGCAAAATCGTCCGTCGGGCCCTTACGGATAGCGTCCCCAGCCGGAACCTACCTAGACACACCTCCAGGACTCCTTGGAATTCGGTTTTGCTGCACGGTTGGATTTCTATGCCCCCGACGGTATCCAACAGGTGTCCCTGAAGGCCTTTTGGATGCGAGATGGAACGAGCCATAGAATGACGACCGTGGCTCTGATCAACAAGCCATCGAATCCATTGGATTCAAGACATCGGGATAGTGCTAGGGGTGACCCTCTCCTATGGTCCCATTGTCCGGGTGCCATATTGTACGTCCATCTTGGAAAATAGGGTTTTGCTCAGTGAGGGAGTGTGCAATTTTTGCACACAAGGGTCAACTCTGCAAAATCATCTGACGAGCACTTACAACTAACATTCCCTGCCAAAACCTGCCTAGACACACCTCCAAGACTCCCCGGAACTCGGTTTTGCTGCACGGTTGGACTTCTATGCCCCTGGCAGGTATGTAGGAGGTGTCCGTGAAGGCCTTTTGGATGCAAGACAGAACGAGCCATAGAATGATGATCGTGTGTTTGATCAATGAACCGTCGACTCCGTTGGATTTAGTACACTAGTATAGTGCCAAGGGTGCTCCTCTCCTCCAGTCTTGTGGCCCTGATGCCATCTTCTATGTTAATCTTGGAAACAAGGGTTTTGTTCAGTGAGGGAGTGTGCAATTTTTGCAAACGGGGCCAACTCTGCAAAATCATCTGCCGGGAACTTACGGCTAGCATTCCCAGATGGAACCTGCCTAGACACACCTCCAGGACTCCCCGAAACCTGGTTTTGCTGCACGGTTGGACTTCTATGCCCCCGACAGGTATCCTCCAGGTGTCCTTGAAGGCCTTCTGGATGCGAGATGAAACAAGCCATAGAATGACAACCGTAGCTCCAATCGATGCGCCGTTGACTATGTTGGATTCAGGACACCGAGATAGTGCTAGGGACGCCCCTCTCCTATTGTCTTGTGGCCTGGGTTCCATCTTGTACGTCCATCTTGGAAACTAGGGTTTTTCTTAGTGAGGGAGTGTGCAATTTTTACACATGGGGGTCAACTCTGCAAAATCGCCCGTCGGGCACTTACGGCTAGCGTTCCCCACTAGAACCTACCTAGACACACTTGTAGGACTCCCTGAAACCTAGTTTTGCTACACGGTTGGACATCTATGCCCCCGGCAGGTATGCAACAGATGTCCCTGAAGACCTTTTGGATGCAAGACGGAATGAGCGATAGAATGACGACCGTGGATCCGATCGACGAACAATGGACTCTATTGGATTCAGGACGCTGGGATAGTGCCAGGGGTGCCCATATCCTATGGTCCCATGGCCCCAGTGCCATCTTGTATATCCATCTTGGAAACTAGGGTTTTCCTCAGTCATGGAGTGTGCAATTTTTGCACACGGGGGTCAACTCTGCAAAATCGTCTATCGTGCACTTACGGCTAGTGTTCCTACCAGGAACCTACCTAGACACACCACCAGGACTCCCCGAAACCCAGTTTTGCTACACGACTGGACTTCTATCCCCTCGGCAGGTATCCAACAATTGTCCCTGAAGGCCTTTTGGATGCGAGACGGAACGAGCCATAGAATGACGACCGTGGCTTCGATGAACGATCCGTCAACTCCGTTGGATTCAGGACACCGGGATAGTGCCAGGGATGCCCCTACCCTACGGTCCCATGGCCTGGGTGCCATCTTGTATGTCCATCTTGGAAACTAGGGTTTTGCTCAGTGAGGGAGTGTGCAATTTTTGCACATTGGGGTCAACTCTGCAAATTCATCCGTCAGGCACGTATGATGATGATGATGGTGATGATGATGAAGACATTGATGATGATTGTGATGATGATTGCTATGGTAATGGTGATGGTGATGAAGATGATGACGATGGAGAAGATGATGATGATGGAGATGTTGATGAGGAACCTAGAGTTAGAGTTAAAGTTAGAGTTAATGATGATGATGGATATGGTGGTGATGATGAAGACATTGATGATGATGGTGATGGTGATGGTGACGGTGATGGTGATGGTGATGGTGAGGATGAAGACGATGGCTTAGTGCTATGGTTTGGGTGAGGGTTAAGGCTAGAGTTATAGAAGGAAATTGAATTAGGGTTAGAGTTAGAGTTAATGATGATGATGAAGATGGTGGTGCTGATGAAGACATTCATGGTGATGGTGGTGGTAATGGTGACGATGAAGAAGATGGTTTAGTGCTAGGGTTTGGGTGAGGATTAGGGCTACAGTTATAGAAGGAAATTGAACTAGGGTTAGATTTATAGTTAACAATGATGATAAAGATGGTGTTGATGAAGAAGACATGATGATGATGGTGACGTTGATGGTGATGGTGATGGTGAGGATGAATAAGATGGCTTAGTGCTAGCGTTTGGGTGAGGGTTAGGGCTATAGTTATAGAAGGAAATTGAATTAGGGTTAGAGTTAGAGTTAATGATGATGATGAATATGGCAGTGATTATGAAGACGTTGATGGTGATGGTGATGGTGAGGATGAAGAAGATGGTTTAGTGCTACGGTTTGGGTGAGGGTTGGGGCTAGAGTTATAGAAGGAAATTGAATTAGGGTTAGATTTAGAGTTAATGATGATGATGAAGATGGTGGTGATGGTCAATACGTTGATGGTGATGGTGATGGTGGTGGTGATGGTGAAGAAGATGGCTTAGTGCTAGGGTTTGGGTGAGGGCTGGGGCTAGAGTTATAGAAGGAAATTTAATTAGTGTTAGAGTTAGAGTTAATGATGATGATGAAGATGGTGGCGATGATGAAGACGTTGAGGATGGTGGTGATGGTGATGGTGATGATGAAGAAGATGATGATGATGGAGATGTCTATGAGGAGCCTAGAGATGATGTTGGTGATGATGATGACAAGTCCCTCTAAGTGGTTATCTATAGGAATAAAGCATCAATATCCAACCATAAATGAGCATGTTTTAAAATATATTAGTGGAAACCCTGGGCTGATGACATGAGGATTGGATAAGGGAAAAAAACCCAAAATCTAGCTAGATTTGGGTGAGCATTGAGCACGGGGAACCAAATCTATGAAAAAGGTTGGGGATATAAGAGTTTTTTGGGTTATAAGAGCATGGGGAACCAAAACCGTAAACGAACATAATCATCATAATATAATAATTTTTTGGGTTGGGGATATACCTCAAGGTACCCAAAGCGTGAAAAAGGTTTGGGTGGACACAAAACTAAAGAGAGAGAAACTAAAGAGATATTTGATCGATAAGGAATTTCACAGTTCCCCAATCAACTATCTGTAAAGAGTGCTATCAACCAAGGGACTAGAACCACCCTCTTCCATTCTAATTCCATATAGGAAGGGAAAATATGTGGCTTTGCATTCATCCATATGGAACTTTGTGAGTAAATCAGATGCATTCCTTGACTGTGAAATCATGATCCCTGAAGCATTTTTAGTTACTTCAAGACCAATGAATTGTTTTAATAGTCCTAGATTTGTGATAGCGAATGCTTTGTTCAAGGAAGAGGTGATGTGCTTCAACCCAATAGCAGACCATCGATGATGAGCAAGCAATCCACATCCAAAAAAATCAACAGTAGAAATCTTCCCTTCTATTGCATGTAAACATTGCAATCATGTTTGCATCTTTCAAACTTTTGTGACAGTAAGAAGGAATCCATATTTTGATACCATGCCCTTGGGCATTGCTTAAGCCCATACAATGATATCCTCAGTCTGCATACCAAGGAAGGATCACTAGTGTATGGCTCAAGCTGTTTCATGTAGATCTCTTCTTCTAAATCACCATGCAAGAAGGCACTCTTTACATCCATGTGATGTACCTCCCATGCATTTGAAGCTGCAATGGCCAAAACAAACCTTGTTGAATCCATTCTTTCTATAGGAGCAAATGTCTCATTGTAGTACAAACCTTGAACATATGAGTACCCCTTTGAAACCAACTGATCCTTGTACTTGGTTGTAGATCCATCAAATGCAAGATTTGTTTTGTAGATCCATTTGCACTGAACTAGTTTCCTCCCTGGGGGAAGAGAGACAACATCACATGTATCTTTTTTTTGCAGTGACTCATATTATTAATCTATGGCTTCTTTCCATCTATGATCATGAAAAGCCTCTCTGTAAGATTGTGGATCATACCCCACCATCATAAAGCACCTCTTAGGGAGAAGTGGATCTGTGTGGAAAAGTGTAATGTTTGCATCTTGGTATTGAGATCTTGTTCTTCTGTAGTCAGATGGATCTCCAACAATGTCCCCAGCTACCTCAATAATATTTTGATCCCATTTAGGATTTTGATGGGAAGTAGGTGTTGGTTTTGGATCTGGATCTGGATCTGGTAGATCTTCATACTCAATCTCTAGATTTGAATCATATTGATCTTCTTCTTCGAAATATGAATGTGGATTACCTATAGAAACATAATTAGGAGAAAATGGAATAGGTAAATCAGTTATACCTTGTTATTCAACCCGTTGTACATCATGTAATGGATTCTCATTGAATTGAACACTTCTTTCAATGAACCATCTCTTGGTTGCAATCTCCATCAGTTTGTAAGATTTTGAATCTTCTTCATATCCAATAAGAATGCATTTACTACTTTAAGGTTGAAGTTATTTCCTCTTCTCAGAGGGGATTCTGGCCCATGCCTTGGATCCAAAAACCCTCAGGTGAAAGACATAAGGTTTGTGTCCCTTCAATGCTTCGAATAGGGTGACCCCATAAATAGATTTGTGGGGTACCCTATTCTGAATGTATGTGGCACAGTTCACTACTTCTGCCTAGAGATTTGATGGAAGATCTCTTGCTTCAAGCAAGCATGTAGTCATTTCTTTCAATGAAATATTCTTCCTCTCTACTACACCATTTTGTTGTGGTGTGTATGGGACATAATGTTGCATGTGAATACCTTCAGAAGAACATAGCTACTGCAACTCCTTCTTGATATACAACCCTCCATTATTTGATCGGAGTTCCTTGATCTTCCTTCCATCAGTGTTCTCAACTAAGGATTTGAAAACTTTAAAGCTTTTGAATAGCTCATATTTTTGTTTGAGAAAGTAGATACAACATAACCTAGAGTAGTCATCAATGAAGGTCAGAAGGTATCTGGATCCATTCATTGAAGTACTGGGCATCGGTCTTGAAACATCACTATGAATCAGATCAAGTATGGAGGAATCTTTCTTTTCCTTCCCAAGATCATACTTTCGCTCTGGATGCTTCCCTACCAAGCAACCTTTGTAGATTCCTTGAGAGAACTTTATGTCCACCAAATCTTCAACCATATCTTCCTTGTGCAACTACTGTAGGGATTTGAAGTTTAGGTGTCTGAATATTTCATGCCAGAGACTGCTTGTCTCATGTGCATGACTCAAGAGATCACTTTGATGTGAATATGGAAAGAAGCGGGAGAACTCATATGCCTTGGAGGCATGGTTTGCAACTCCTTTGGCTATCAGCTTCCTAGATGAGATCTCTGCAACCTCAACTATGTCAGGTCCAAATACTACATTCTTTGGTGAACCTGTGTGTGTCATATGATAAACATACAACAAATTAGCTACTACAGAAGGTACATATAACACATTGTTGAACTTTCCATGCTCAAGTCATATAGTTCCCTTCCCTTCAGAAAATATTTGAGTGTCATGTCCCATTTGTATGCTATCACGTCCCCTCCCGTCCATCCAATGCCAGCAAGGAAACATGACCAACATACCGGGCTTATTTGACAAACTTAGGCCCATTCATTAGTAAGAAAATTCATGGATAAATACAACTTGTGTGTGCAGATCATTCTTAATAAACACAATGGAATTAAAAACATAATAACCCACACACCAACTAGAATGCATCAACATATCTATCCCGTGCAGATGATGAATCAACAGATAGAGAATCAATCCCATTCTTATGCTATGCACAAGATTCATATCAACCATATTAAGATATTCATTTCATCTCATTAACAT
This sequence comes from Larix kaempferi, assembly GCA_027924585.1. NCBI lineage: Eukaryota > Viridiplantae > Streptophyta > Pinopsida > Pinales > Pinaceae > Larix > Larix kaempferi. Next base: position 51,403,310 of record BSBM01000510.1, read on the forward strand.
GAACAACTGACATTCATAATTAAGACATTGCAGAACAAAGAATGCATATAAATTAAACCATGGAGAATACTTATCTTGAAATGTAAACGTCCAAACAACTGGCTACGTGAGAGAAATGTTCCACCCAACCATAGATCTATGTCCATCCTATATTCTTTCAGCTGAGAGATTACCCCAGAGCTGAGATGTGTATCCACTAAGGAGGAACTAGGTAGGCTCACTCATAGCCATGGTTTCACTCAAACGACCATGCTTAGCCAGCACACAGCTGGGTTTATCAAGCATGTAATAAGAAAATGAGGAGGATTCTAAGGCAATGAGATCAATCACAGAGCTACAGACATCTCAATCTAAATTCATGAAATCCAATGCTCTGTTCAAACATTCACTCTTGGATTTCTCACAATTCTGTCATCAAATAACTCAATCCCGTCACTAGATTTCTGGGCTGTAAAAACTGGGTGCTCCAATGGATTTCAGGGTATCTAATACTCTCAATTTTCCCCCAAGGTTCATATATATGGATCCCCCTATGTATTTCACTGTCAAATACCAATTCTGGGCATTTATGGCAGTTCAAAACATGGGTTCTTTCACAATTGCGATTTCTGGTTTTTCTCATTGTTGGGCACTCATAATGGATGAAAACGGATGCTCCCCCCCTTCCATAATGGAATGAGAATGAGGAAGAACCCATTCCCATGAGGTAGAGTAACTTGTGGGTCAAGAAAACATAGCCCATACTTTGCCATACGAATTTCTGGGTTGCCCATGCTCCATTGAAGCCATGGACTGATTTCTTCAACAAATTTCTTACACAGAATTAAATGCCAATAAAGAAAGTCAAATCGGTTCTCAAGATGACATTTGGTAGCCTATGGTTCAGTCCCACAACCCCCTCACCACTCCCTAGTGGATACACATGGCCTCTTCTACGATAAAAGAGGAACATGATGATGGATTTCAATAGACAAAACATATTAAAGGACTAAACATATAGTAGATCAGTAACAAAAGATTGGAAGAATAAAACTTACTTCCTCCAAATGCTCCGAGAGGCAGTAAAATCAGTGGAACACAAGGAAAAAAGAACTGCATAGAAATACCAACGGAGCTTTGATATACTGGATACAAGAGGGGTTCAGAGAGGAACTGCAATTCAACTTCCTTGCAAGAGCTGAGGGAATCAGTTTGCATTGGACACTATAGTTGGAGATCCTCATAAGTAGGAGCTTCTGTTATGTAAAGTGAGCCAGCTATCAAACCTATCGTGAATGATTGGTCTCTTTACAAGTTGTACGATGAAGTCTGAATCCAGAAAATAGGAATAAGAAACAGAAGAATGCGGCTGTCTAAGTTGAAAGTAATACACTAATAGGATAATTCCCTATTGACTGCTGAGCTGCTGAATTAAACGACACTACCATATACACAGAGAGTGAAAAATGAAAACAAATAAACCTATTTACAGTCACAATCAGGTCAAAGCTCCTGATCCCCAGTTTCTTTATTCACCTATCATTTTAAGATTTCTAAGAATAATACGTTCATGTCGGTTTTCCCATTAGTGAGTAGATGTGGATGTGCAGAAGCCCCAAACTTGTGCCCTACACAACTTGAAAGCATTAGAAAAATTCGATGGTTATCTCTATTAAGTGGATTCCTACGGCAATGGGGTCAATTTGCTTGGGAGTAGTATTTGTCTAGGTATCCAGTCTGCCACAATGGTATCTTTGATAGGGAATGAAATGTAAGTGAATGGAAATTGAATTTCACAATAGTATCTTTGATAGGGAATGAAATCTAAGTGAATCAAAATTAAATCCTTCCAAGTGCATGTGAATCTCCTAGGCCATGGGGAGAATATATGTATATTTTAAGAAAAAAACACGGTGTGTTCCATGCTGTGCGGGGATCTTGAGCTATTTTACGCCCAGCTTGTTGTAGTTTTTAGAAATGCAATCGCAGCTGATTCAGAGATGCAATTTCGTCCTCTAACATGATTGTAGTGGCAACAGTCGGAAATTTGGGATTCGTAGGAATAGGTTTAACCATACATATTAACCCATATAACTACATACGACTGGACAATTCCTTGTGTTCCATCACCATGTATTTGTTAGCAAACCCTGAATTTCTGGAGAATAGGAATGCCTGTGTACGTGTCATAGAAAGTTTCCTTCACTAACATCCGAGAAAAGTGTAGCGAAGCAAGCTTATATTGCCACATTTTTTTTAATTCGCATTTGAGTGGGGCTTTGGCAACTTTTTTTACTCAGTGAAAAGCGCTTTAACATAAAGATAAAGATAAATTTTTGTCAATGATACTGTGTTTTTTTGGTGGGGGATAGATGGATTTCATTCCATCCATCAGGGTTTATTTACAACCATCCACGATATGTGGGCAAGTTTGTTGGGATTTTCCGTGTGTGTGTTAGCTAAATAATATTAGTAAAATAATAAAGCTAATTAATTCAATAATAATTAATTTATTAATAAATTAATATTATTTAACTACTTATAATATAATAATTAATTAAAAATAGCCTAATTCAAATAGTTGGGTGTTTGTAAGTTGTGAGCAAAAGGTCTTGAGTTCAAATATTTTGTAAACCACATGTGAAAAAAATATCATTTCATTATAATATTATATTATAGGGCTGATGCAAGGTAATGATACCCAATTATGACACGTCAGTTGCAATGAAATTCTGGAAAAACAGAAATATTATCATTAAAATGAATTATTAGAGGTACCTACAAAATGTTTTTGGATTAGGTGTAAACAGATGAAATGTAGAAAAATGGATGACCTTCCGGAATATATAACTTTTATTTATGGAAAAGTGGTATAACCACCCCAAAATGTCATTATTCGAAGATTGGTATGTTATTTTTTTGTCAAACATAATGCGCATGTTTTAAATGACCCACCCGTTTGCTATGTAAATTTTCAATTTACAAGAAAAAAAATACGTAGAGGCGTAGGCAACAGAAGAATCTTGTGAGGGGTTATTTTTCCAAAATTTTAAAAGCCAATTTTATATTTTTTTTTAAATTACCGAAGTCAGTGAAGCCCTAAAACGACATGGTCAAGGTTTGAGCCACCATATCATGGTCGAAAAATAATCAAAAAACTTTTTTTTTTTTTTAGGTTGTAGGTATTTTCATGCTCTTTTTCGAGTTCTCTTCCGTTTTTGAAATAGGTAAGCCGGTCAAAAGTTATAGGCCAAATAAATGACCTATGTTTTTTACAAATTTGACATGAGTCTAGTTAAAAATGAATTAAAAATAGAAAACAACAATAGATCTATTCAAAAATTATATATTTAGAATCTACACACAGAGCTCGACAAGCATGTGCAATTTCATCTGCAGTGCACTCATGGAGCTTATGTGGAACTAGTTGTGAAAAACCGAAAGTTACAGCATTTGTTGTTTTCTGCTATAAATCAAGGATAAATCAAACCAAGCCTAAAGGTGAAATCTGAAGCTAATTCCAAGCCTGCAAGGGCACCAAAAATAATTTGAATTCAAACTTGCATGCACGCAACTACGTGCACGTGCAAACATGCACATGCGTGATTGACAGCGCTCACGCATTAAGAACAACGTGCACGCATCCTTGCGCGTACGCGCTATTGTATGCCTTTGTATGATTTATTTAATTTCCTTTATCAAGGGGATACATGAAGTTGATGAAGATGTTATGATGAAGAAGATGACGATGATGGATATGTTGATGAGGAAGGGGGAGACGAAAATGATGTTGAAGATGTTGATGATGATGAGATGATGGTGATGGTGATAATGATGCTGATGACAATGGTGATGAAGATTACGATGAGGATGATGATGATGATGATGAGATGATGGTGATGGTGATAATGATGATGGCAATGGTGATGAAGATGACAATGAGAATGATGGTGATGATGATGGTGATGAGGATGATGATCATGATGGTGATGAAGATGATCATGATCATGATGAATATGAGTCATCATCATCATCATCATCACCATCACCATCATCATCATTGTCATCTCCCCCTTCCTCATCAACATCTCCACCATCGTCATCTTCATCATCATTATCATCTTCATCACCATCCTCATCAACATCAACATAATCTCCATCTTCATCATCTTCTTCATCCTCATCACCATCATCATCATCATCATCTTCGTCATCATCATCATTGTCATCATCAACACCATCATCATCATCGTCCTTCTTCCTCATCTTCATCAACATCTAAGTCATCATATTCAACGTCAATGTCATCATCATCATCATCCTCATCATCAACATTGATGGCGACGATGATGAAGATGATGATGACGATGTTGATGATGAGTACGATGATCATCAACATCATCATCATGTTCATCATTGTACTCATATTCATCACCATCCACCATCATCATCATCAACATCTTTGTCATCACCCTCTTCCTCATCATAATCATCAACAACATCTTCGTCATCATCATCATCGTCATCATCAAATGATGACGATACGAAGATGATGATGATGATGAGGAAGAAGATGGCGATGACGAGTATGATGAGGATGATGAAGATGACGATTATGATGGCGAAGACAATGATCATTGTGACCATGATCATATGATGATGGTGAGAATGATGAAGATGGCGATGATGATGATGATGAATATGATGATTTTGATGATGATGATCATATTCATCATCATCATCATCATCTTCATCATCGTACTCATATTCATCATCATCCACCACCATCATCATCATCATCATATCATCATTGTCATCGTCATCCTCGTCCTCACAATGATGATGATCATGAAGATGATGATGATGATGATGGTGATGATGATGATGATGGTGATGATGATGATCATGTTGTTGATGATGATGAAGATGATTATGATGATGAGAATGATGTGTTGCATATTCATCATCTTCTTCATCATTAATTTCATCATCATCATCTCCATTAGTCATCATCATCATCGTAGTCATCATCATCATCATCATCATCATGATAAGGACTATGGTGATGACAAGTATGATGAGGATGATGAAGATGACTATTATGATGACTATCATCATCATCATATGATCATCATCTTCATCATCCTCATCATAATCCACATCCTCACAATGATGATGATGAGGAGGAGGAGGAAGTTGATGATAATGATCATGTTGATGATGATGAAGATGTTGTTGATGTGGTGCATATTCCTCTCATCTTCATAATCATCATCACCATCATCATCATCATCTCCAAATTAGTCATCATCATCATCGTACTCATATTCATCATCATCCACCACCATCATCATCAATACCATCATCATATCATCACGACGAAGACGATGATGATGTGTTGCATATTCGTCATCATCTCCAACAACATCTCCGTCATCGTCATCATCATCATCCTCATGCTCGTCCTCACAATTATGATGATGATGATGATTATGACAACAATGATGATGATCATGATGTGGATCATGTTGTGGATGATGATGATGTGTTGCATATTCACCATCATCTTCATCATCAACATCATAATCATCATCATCATCATCATTACCATCATCTCCATTAGTCATCATCATCATCATCATCATCATCATCATCTTCATCATCATCATCATCATGATCTTCATGATCTTCATGAAGATCATGATGATGATGATGATGAAGATGATGATGATGATGATGATGATGATGATGACGACGATGAAGATGGTGATGATGATGATGACGATGAAGATGGTGATGATGATGATGATGACTACTCGGGATGATGATGATGAAGATGATGACGAATATGCTGCACATCATCCTCATCCTCATCATCATCTTCATCATCATCTTCATGATGATGATGATGATGATGAGGATGGCTATGACCAGTATGATGAGGATGATGAAGATGCCGATTATGATGACGAAGACATTGATCATCGTGACCATGATCATATGATGATGATGGCGATGGGGAGGATGATGAAGATGGCGATGATGATTACTAATGAAGATGATGATGATGGCGATGTGTTGCATATTTTCCATCAAATTCATCGTCAACATCATAATCATCATCATCATCATCTCCACTAGTCATCATCGTCATCATCATCATCATCAACATCATCATCATCGTCATCTTCATCATCATCATCATCATCATCATCATCATCATGACGAGGATGATGATGATGATGATGATGATGATGACAATGATGAAGATGGTGATGATGATGATGATGATGAAGATGGTGATGATGATGATGATTACTACTGGAGATGATGATGATGTTGATGATGAAGATGACGATGAATATGCTGCACATCATCCTCATCCTCATCATCATCTTCATGATGATGATGATGATGATGATGATGATGATGATGATGACGATGGATATGATGAGTATGATGAGGATGATGAAGATGTCGATTATGATGACGAAGACAATTATCATCGTGACCATGATCATATGATGATGATGGTGATGGTGAGGATGATGAAGATGGTGATGATGATGACTAATGAAGATGATGATGACGAATATGATGATTTTAATGACGATGATCATATTCATCATCATCATCATCATCTTCATCATCGTACTCATATTCATCATCATCCACCACCACCATCATCATCATCATCATCACCATCCTCGTCCTCACAATGATGATGATGATGAAGATGATGACGATGATGATGGTGATGATGATGATCATGTTGTTGTTGATGATGAAGATGAAGATGATGATGAGGATGATGTGCTGCATATTCATCATCATCTTCATCATCAACATCATCATCATCATCATCATCTCCATTGGTCATCATCTTCATCATCATCGTCATCATCATCATCATCTTCATCATCATCATCATCCACATGCTCTTCCTCACAATGATGATGATGACGACAACGATGAAGATGATGATGATGATCATGCTATGGATCATGATGAAGATGATGATGATGTGCTACATATTCATCATCATCTTCATCATCAACATCATCATAATCAATCATCATCATCATCATCATCATCTCCATTAGTCATCATGATCATCATTATCACCATCTTCATCGTCATCATCATCATCATCACCATCTTCATCATCATCATGATATTCATCACCACCACCATCATCATCATCATCATCATCGTACTCATATTCATCATCATCCACCACCATCATCATCATTATCATCATCCTCTTCCTCACAACGATTACGATGATGAAGATGATGACGATGATGATGGTGATTATGATGGTGATGATGATGATCATGTTGTTGATGATGATGAAGATGAGGATGATGTGCTGCATATTCGTCATCATCTTCATCATCAACATCATTCTCATCATCATCATCATCATCATCATCATCATCATCATCTCCATTAGTCATCACCATCATCCTCATCTTGGTCATGATCTTCATTATCATCATCATCAGATCATCATGACGAAAAACCTTATTTTATTGCAATTGTGATTCCACTTACAACAGATGAAAACTATTTGTAAAATATTCCATGATGAGGAGGCCCTCCATGACTACTTGATTAGATCCTTTACATCTCATCATCTTCCTCCTACACTGAGACAAAAAATAATAGGTGCCTTGGATTTTGATTAATACAGCAATGTAAAGAAGAGTGCTCTACATATTACATGAAGATAAGATTATACCTTCTGTGCTATGCTTTGCCAACCTTCCATATGGGTGGGAGTATCAAGACTGTTAATATTCCCCATAAATTAACCTGGAAAATATTTCCCAACAAATAAAACTAACCATCAAAGTGCATTTTGTCACATCTGCATCGCCCTAAGAGAATAAAATCTAATGGTAATTATGAACAAATCTGACATACTGTGATCTCACAATAATAACACCTCCGAGCAGTCTTTATACAACATTAATATATATCTACTATGTATTTAATTATTCTTGATGTAATACATATGTTTCTAACTTAAAATTAAATTAATGTTTTGAAACCAAAATACACAAATTTGTAAATATACCCTTAAACCCCCAAACACCTAGAAGCACTTAAATGCACTTAGGGATTATGGGTTAGAAGAGGTCCTAAGGCCTTTATGGGGGAGGGGCTCTTTATGGGGAGGGGCTCTAGGCATAACACGACACATTTATATCTGTTGGGCAATAAATACAATGAACGTTACCCACCCACCATTACAACATTCAGCAAGGACGCGCACGTTCCAAATGCGCCCACGCGCCTCTAGTGCGCACACGCCAGAGGCACGTGCGTGTCCCTGTTGAACATAAAATTTAGAAAATCACCCGCGTTCTTTCTCTCGCATTTTTTCCCTCATTCATCGCGTTCTCTTCGCTGGTTTCACACACAGTCCAACAAGCATTTTCATGGTAGATTGAATTCATACACCATTTGGATAAAATACACAATATTTGGGGCTCTATTTGGCTCTTTGTATTGTATACACACCTATTGGGATATATTTGGATCAATTGAGTGAATACACAACAGTTGGACTCTAGTTGGCACCTTGGATTGAATTACCATGCTACTTGGATAAACATGAAGTCTTCTTACATATAGTGGACACATCAAAAGAGCATTTGACATTTGAAGCAAAGAGCAATCATAATCCTTGAGGTATGGTGAAAATTTGATCTTGTTAAATGTAATTTAGTCTTCATTCACTTGTTTGAATGGCATCTGATTTGGATTTTCCTCAGTAATTGTATAATATATCTATTTTAGTCTTCTTAATCTTCAACATAGACAATAAAAACATCCTACCAAAAAAAAACTACAACATGCACCAAGCAATGCTTTCAACCTTTCATGAAGATAATAAAAAAAAATTACTTGCATCACCACCAATAACATTTCATAATCACATTCCTCCATCTAGTAGACAAACATTTGTTGAATTCCTCATGATTTCACTACAACAACTCACACAAACACCTAAACAATTGAAAACTCTTAGTCTTTTGGGGCTATTTTCCCTCATCCATACCATGAAAATGAAGTGATATGAGCTTCTCCCTTGTAGGGAATTTGCTGGACTACTAACATCCCATACCACCATCCAATACAATCGTACTGAGTTCCTAGATGTGATGTTGTAACTTTATATGTAGGGCATTCCCAATAGCTTTTAAGATTATATGAAAACATTATCAATAGATGTTGTTGTACATAATCAATTGCTACATCGAGATTTAATAATCATGCACATTGAGTTTTAATATCTTGTTTGTTGTTCATTCTTGTAGGGGTCATATTTTTTGTTTTTCCAAAAGCGCATTGAATATGGGCAATAGACGTAATAATCAAAGAAAGTCTAGAAGGACGCAGCTGCCCCGTGAAAAGGCCCATGAGATAAGAGAAAAGGCCAGGTTGTACATGCAAAACCATAGAAATCAAAATGTTAGTGCGTTAGATCCATCAACAAGCAATGACGAAGTGGTTGAAGTCAATCAAATCTTGCTTGATGTCGAGTATGAAGGGATGGATGTTGAACAAGTTCTTAACTGGAAACCACCCCAAGAAGAGCACCCACCTGGCGAACACACTCCATTGCAGGACCAATTACTGAACAAAGGGCCACAACAAACCATTGACGAGACTCGTACTGCCTTTCCGACTCCCTTGCCTCAACTATCAACCGGACAACGAAGAACTCCCAGATGTATCCATGTGGATGAAAGTTCATTTTTAGGACTTGAAGGTAAGATGCCCAAATGCATGATTGATTTCCATTGTAAGAAGATAATCAAAGATTTTTTTGAATCCAAAACCGATGTAGCAAAATGTCAATTGTTTCTTGCTTTGTTCAAATCACATTGTCTAGCTCATGTTAGGAGAATTTTGTGCATAAAGATAGTTAGAAGTTTAGAGGCCAACAATTATGTTGTTAGAAATCTACAATCTGCATTTAATTTGATTGGAAAAACTTTTCGTACAAAAGATTTTAATGCGGCCCGTCGTGTACTGTCAGAATCGATTGTAGACAAATCCACAAGGTAACGTTGCCTACTATCACACACATGTAAAATCTTTAAAGTAGATAGAAAGACTCTACAAAAGTATTATTCCATTAGAGAAAAACTTGAGACTCCAGGCCAAAAATATTGTTGGGTCTTTGTTGGTAGGTTACCTCGTTCAGACTTGAAGCTCATTGATGCTGTTAAAGAACTAGTGCAAAAGTTTTGGCATGATAACACTAGACCGTCATCGGATCAAAGAGATGTTTTAAAGTTGAGAAAAGGTGTTAGGGGGGGTGAACCCCATGTCAAGCACTTCCTTGACACCACATAAACAAAACTCTATGAGAGGTTCAAGAATGAGCACACACAATTGAACTTGGGCCAAAGGTCCTTCGAAAAATGCAAACCCTGGTATGTTAGAATTTGCATTGATCGCAGTACATGTTGTTGTAGATACCATGTATAATTTGAGTACTATTATGATACATATAGACATATATTTTGTGGTTTGCATACTAACATTATGCAGGATTGCCCTTCGTTACAACCACCGAATGCATCCAGAGAATTTATACATAGCATAATGTGTCGAAGGCCCGAAGGACAAAAATATTATAAAAGATCATGTTTATATGGGATGTGTTCCAGTTGCAGTGGATTTGCATTATTGAGCCACTGCATCCACGCAACTGCTGAGAACGAATTTGGGAGGATGTCAGTAGAAATGCAGAACTTCTAGTACATAACATATCAAGTAGATAGTTCAAAGGAAAGCAAAAAAATTGCATTGGTGAAGTCACATGTAATCTAAGTTTGCATGCTTTCATACTGTACATGTTGAATTTGTACATATATATTGAGATTGAAAATGTCATGTTGTATTAATGCCCTTGGTTTTGTGGCACCAGGTACAAATTTGTGATTTCATGAAGGAATTCTACCAAAAGACCGAGCATTATGTACAACACGTCCATGTAGCATGATGGCTGGATGAACAGTACAGACAGTACAAGGACACCTTTCGCAAGGGCACAATATTGTCGGTTGTGGACTTTGCGAAAAACTATACCCTACAGCCACATAATGAGATTCAAAGTCAATACTACCATTCAGACCAAGTTAGCATAATGGTCCATATCACGTACAAGCACATGCTAGAGAGCAGCAACGACATGAGGATAATATTGAAAGAGACAAACTTCTACATCAGTAACGACAGGTGCCATGACCTGCATTATGTGCAGTATTGCTTCAAAATTTTCTATGATTAGCTGAAGGAGAGAGGGATACATATGGATCAATATTGGATATCGTCAGATGGTTGTGCAGGCCAGTTAAAAAATGCACATGTTTTCCAGTGGTTGAGTATGTTGCACAAGACTTATGATGTGCTGCATGTATGGAACTATTTTGAGACCGGGTATGGAAAGGGAGAGCATGACGGGGCTGGAGCATGTCTCAAAACTTCCCTACGAAGGGAGGATATGAGGTGCATGGAGGCCCTCATATTTGGAATTCCAAATCCACAGTTCGATGGTGCAAAGAAAAAATGTCAGATCGAACCACGGAGCAACACATACCAACAGGTAGAGGACATGTTGTCAGAAATTTCTGGGATGTAGTTGATATAGATCGATCGCGTTCTTATAGTTGTAGTAGTGTGCAAGGCACTCATGGATTTCATTCGGTTCGAAGCTCAAACAATCCTTTATTTGAAATATGGACACAAAAACTTGCTTGCTTTTGTGGGTCTTGAAACAGTTGTGAGTGGGATGAGTGGGAATCAATGGATTGGGTTGATGAATGGGATCATGTATCACTTGCAGTGGACCCACATGCAGTTGCTGAAACAATCCAGTTAGAGGAAGGCCAATCCTCTATTTCGAATGAATATGATCATATATCTGATCTTGTACAACCAGGTAATCATTTTTGCATGCATATCCCGGTTCCCTCCATGTTTTTGTAAATATCCAAGTTATCAAACCACTGCTTGTTCGAATATGACATTAAAATGCATTTTTGCAGGACACATCTACGCAGTTGTCGCCGCAATAGATAGTGCAATTGGGACGAATTATTGGCTGGCATGATGCATCCAGGGGAAGAAAACCCTCCTCACATCATTAACGGATAGTGAAGGCATTACCTTTCCGATTGGCTCGGTGGTTGTTCAGGGGGAATATCTTATAGTGGATGGAAAGGGACCAAAGAGAAATGGCTACACATACACAGATTATAGACCAGGGTCGCGGGTGTATCACTTTACGCACTTGATCGTGGGTACAAACATCCAACTACGGACAATGTCAACAAAGTCATCAAAAATGTACGCTACTTACTACCTCATGCGGAGCATGAGAGGTTGTTCGAGACAATAAAAAACTGAGAGGATCTAGAAGGCGTAATTGACTGAGGTACATAGTATAGCCATGTGAATGTTTATTCATACACGGTTAATGTTATTCGTGTTAGATGGTTTATTTGATATCATTATCTTATATTGTTTATTTGATGTCTACGTTATGATTAAGTTATGATTTATAGCCATGTGATTATTTATTCATGTATGATTAACCCTAGAAGCACTAATATAACGCTACAAACATAATCTAGCCCTAGAAATGATAGAAAGCTAAGCTAACCCTAGAAACACTTATCTAACCCTCAGAAACTAATCTAGAATCCTATAAACATAATCTAGCCCTAGAAATCCTAGAACGCTAAACTAACCCTAGAAACACTAATCTAACCCTCATAAACTAATCAAGAATCCTAGAAACATAATCTAGCCCTAGAAATCCTAGAAAGCTAAACTAACCCTAGAAACACTAATCTAACCCTCATAAACTAATCTAGAATCCCAGAAACCTAATGTAGCCCTATTAACCTAATCTATCCCTAGAATCCGTGACCCACCACACGTACCCTCAATAGGGGGTATTTGGACTCCAAGTGGGATAGGATCATTATTACAAGGGTTTGTTACCCAATCTATTAAGGGCCCAAGTCACATTGAGTCATTTCTAGTCTTATATAGCCTATATGCCACTAATCAAATGCCAAAACGTCCGGCTGGGAGAACACTTGTTATCTTACACACTCTAATTGTAGGTGTGTCTAGGCAGGTTCCGACTGCGAATGCTAGCTCTAAGTACCCTGTGGAATATTTTCCAGAGTTGACCCCCGTGTGCAAAAATTGCACACTTCCTCACTGAGCAAAACCCTACTTTCCAAGATGGACGTACAAGATGAGGGAAAGGCCACCGTCCCGGAGGGGAGGGGCACCCCTAGCACTATCCCGGCATGATGAATCCAATGGAGTCGATGGTTCATAGATTCGAGCCACAGTATTCATTCTATGGCTCATCTCATTTCGCATCCAAAAGGCCTTTAGGGACACCTGCTGGATACCTGCCGAGGACGTAGAACTCTAATCTTGCAACAAAACCGGGTTCCGAGAAGTCCTACAGGTGTGTCTAGGTAGGTTTCGATTGGGAACGCTAGCCTTAAGTGCCTGGTCGAATATTTTCTAGAGTTGACCCCAGTGTGAAGGCCATGCCAAATTCGCTAAAGGGGGCCATTTCTTGACCGGAGGCCCCCGAGCGTGTGTGGCCACCGTGGACAGGTCCGCAATGGCCAAGTGGACCTATGGAAGGAGATGTAATCCAAGTCCTCTCACCGGTTTGGGTTCCATGTCCCCGGGTCAAATCCTCCAAGTGTCCCTGAATGACCCCGGGGTGCCTGACTAGAATGCCTGTAGCACCCGAACCGTGGCTCAGTTCGCGAATCCCTCGATTTCGGTGGGTCTGAGACAATGGGTTTCAGCTAGGGGACCCCCCACAGCGTCCTGTGAAGAACCAAAAGCGGTGCCAATGGGCCATCTCCGGAGCTAGGGTTTTGCTTAGTGAAGGCCATGCCAAATTCGCTAAAGGGGGCCACTTCTCGACTGGAGGCCCTCGGGCATGCGTGGCCACCGTGGATAGGTCCACAATGGCCACTTGGACCTATGGGAGGTGACAGAATCCAAGTCCTCTCACCGGTTTTGGTTTGTGGACCTGAGTCAAATCCTCCAAGTGTCCCTGAACGGCCCCGGGGGGCCTAAATAGAATACCCGTAGCAATCGAACCGTGGCTCGGTTTGCGAATCCGTCGATTCTAGTTGGTCTGGGATGGCGAGGTTTAGCTAGGGGACCCCCCACAGCGTCCCCCGAAGACCGAGAAGTGGTGCCAATGGGCCATCTCTGGAGGTAGGGTTTTGCTCAGTGATGGGGATTTGGTCTAGGGCCACAGAACCCAAACTGACAAGAGGACTTGTATTCCGTCAGCTTCCACAGGTCCATGTCGCCATTGTGGACCTGTCCACAGTGGCCACGCATGCCTGGGGGCCTTCGGATGAGAAATGGACCCCTTTAGTGAATTTGGCATGGCCTTCACTGAGCAAAACCCTAGCTCCAAAGATGGCCCGTTGAAACCACTTATGTGTCTTCGGTGGACACTGTGGGGGGTCCCCTAGCTGAAACCCGCCGTCTCGGACCCACCAAAATTGACCGATTCGTGAACCAAGCCACGGTTCAGGTGCTACATGCATTCTAGTCGGGCACCCTGGGGCCATTCAGGGACACTTGGAGGATTTGACCCGGGGCCATGGAACCGAAACCAATGAGAGGACTTGGATTATGTCACCTCCCAGTGGTCCACCTGGCCATTGCAGACCTATCCACAGTGGCCATGCATGCCCAGGGGCCTCCGGTCGAGAAGTGGCCCCCTTTAGCGAATTTCACATGGCCTTCACTGTTGACACCAGGTCTGAGGCAAATTGAAATTTTTGCTAAAAGGCCCTAAGAGAAAGAATTATCACAAAAAAGGGTTGAGTTGAAAGTTTTTATATAAAAGAATAGAAGAAAAACCCATATGTATAAAGTCCGCCAGCAAATATAATGTAAAGGTTAAACCCCAGTCAGGTTTCGTCGGCGGAGATAGCATAGATCCAGATCAACGGTCCATATTAACCCCGTGTCGCCAATGTGATCGTCAACAAACGATGGAGGGTGGTAGCGGACATAATACCACCAAGGCACGTGTCCCATATTCATTCATCCGCGCTTGGAGAAAGTGGTATCGGAAACCACTATAACACCGCGCGGAACCACCCATTACTGAAAGGTGGAAAGATACCTTACGTGGCAAGGTGGGACCTAACAGGTGGCGAACAAGGAATAGATTGATAAGGCCGTGGCACGTGGCACTATACTTTGCAATGATCGGAAGGCCAATACATGCCTCAATCAAATCAATGGCCAGCGTTTCATCCGCGGCCAGGAACATGTGCGCGGGATATAAAGGAAAGCGGTCGCGGAGAATAAACCGCCTTAACAGGTGTCAGCAGATGGTGTATCCGCGCGAGTAGCAAACCGGAAAAGGAAACCGCTTTCTCGATCGCGGATACCGCCGGTGCAATAAAGAAGGACAAGATCTGACGGTTTAAAATAATAGTTCAAAGATCAATGGTTGGAGACGACCCACGTTCATAAAGGTACAAGGAGGTTATTCTAAAAAGGCTTATATAAAAAGAAAGGGCTCCACATAACGACATTTTGTATGTGTCGTTATCCTGGAGAGCTCCGAAGACTGGTGGAAGCCGGCGATTGCGACAGAAGGCGAAAAGCAAGCATTTACAGGTAGGGTCTGGTGACCTGTCACTCTCTTTGAACGAAATTTTGTTTAAAAGAAGCATTTAGATGGAGACTGTACAAGATATAGACGTTTTTAGGTCAAAAGATGCCCTAGAAGACAGAGATGAAGATGTTTTCGATACCCTTATTAGGTTCCCGGTCTCCGATGTAAAAGTGAAGTTATCTGAGCTATTAAAAGAGGGTATAGACCCGCATAGAGTTCACCAGTCATCTCTGATTGCTTTTTGCCCTGACCAATTTCCTGTTTTCCCAGAATTCGTCTCCTGGTGTGCTGAAAACTATTCACGGGAAGAAAAAGTTGTTTTAAACAGTCAGAAAACTAGAGCCATTTGCAAAATTGAGCCAGCCGAAGTGATTAGAGCCCTAGAAATAGATTTGCCCCAAACCCTCGACCCTGAAGTTTTTTCTGAGGTGTCAATTATTGAAAATTTCCACCACGCTTCTCAGAGTGATAGGGAAGTGTTTTTTTCGACGTGTCTTAGACCAGAAACTAGCCTTTCTGAACTCCCTTACCCTTTAGATATCAACCTTTTTAATGAGAATACCCAGTTGGTCTTGACACTGTTGGCCGTAGTTTTAGGGTTAGATTCGGATTTGTATATAACTGAGTTTCAATTGAGTTTATTGTACAGAATAAGTATAGTCCAGTCGGGAACTGACGAAAGTCAAATTCCCCGACTAAATTTTGAAGCTTTCATAGCTGAAAGGATGCATGACCAGATGGTCAATTTTTCCACGCACAGACATTTCAGGTTTCAAGCATTTTTAATGAAAATGATTATGGTATCCAGCCAGGAAGAATTACAGTTCCCAGAGATTGTTTTCGCAACTCCACTGGAAAACAATATTTTCAATTTCATCAATTACATGCTCTCGACGATCTTTAAGATGATTTTCGGAAAAAGTCTGCCTAGGGTATTGCCAGAAATGCAGGTATCAATGCAACTGAATACAGAGTATGCTACAGGAGACTGGTTTTTATCAAAAGATAGTACAGTGGTCAGATTGTATGGATTCAAGCATAAACCCTATGTGCTACCAGCATTCCTCACCTTGAGGATTTTTGCCTTAGAGTTTTTAAGACAGAAATTGATTGTAGAGGATAACAATTTTTTAGTCCATAGACAAGCAACGGACATTAAGTACCCTTTCACATTAGGTCCGTTTACAATAAAGAATAAGAACGCTGCTGTATATATAGAGAAATTGTTAAAAGACATGAATTTTGAGACAGATGCAGCCTTGGAATATGACCCATTAAATATCATATCCAAAAGAAGAATTGAGCATCGTATTAAGGCTCTGAATCATCAAACTGTTGAAGGGATGGCAGACAGAGCCAACTGGCTCGAATACAAAGAAGAAATTATCCCAGACAAGTCCGACAAAGAAAGGTCATTGGAAGAAGCAATGGCAGAAACAGAAAACGAAATCAATACTGCATTAGTGGGGTCCAAAAGACCTATACAGGACATTATGATCATTGATGATGAAGAGACAGAAAAAGGAAAACGATTGAAAACTGATGAGTCACAGGAATTGACAACCATTTCAGAAGAAGCAAAAACTACAGAAAATGAAATACCAGAGGTTACAGTGAGGGAATACAATATTGAAGAGACCCCTGTAGGGGATGATGTAAATAGACCTAAAAATTTCATGGACGTGTTTAATGAACATAGTAAAAACAAACAGGAATCTGCGAAACAAACAAGTCTATTGTTTCCAAAGGTCAGAAATATATCGAATAATGAAGTAAGCTTATTCACCAGCAGGAACATCAAAGAAAATTCTTTAAAATTTTCAGTTGTGACCAAAAACAAGATCTCAGAGATGAGTGTGGATTTGTCAAAGATAAATGCCCCTGACAAAATTTTGTTACATAGACAAGCTGGAGAGGTTATATACTCAGACTATTTGGGGGCCACATTGAGAGCAGACAAACTAAAGAATTCAGTAGAAAAATTAAATAATCAGTTGAGACAAGAAAAGGTAGAGAATAAGTCTCGACAACAGCAAATTAAGAAGCTGCAAATGGACTTAACTAATAAAGATGGAGCTGCAGCTACCAAACTGCTCCAGGAGAAGGAAGAGGTGATTTTAACATTGAGACGAAAGTTAAAAATCCCAGATGCTGTACTCATTCAAGGTGCAGAATTGACTATATTAGAAAAAGAGAAAGAAGAGTTATCTAACGAAGTCAATGATGTCACAGCTAAATTGTTAAAGCTGTCTGACGAAAAGGACTATTGGGAAAAAGAAAGATTCATTTTGGAAGAACAGTTGGCAACAACGAGAAAACAATTAGCAGAGAACAGTCAGCAGCAAGTACAGGCAGGCACAGAAGAGGATAAGAATGGTGTAGATGGGATTTTACAGGAAATGTCACAAATAAGTTTAAAGGATAATGAAATCAAATTGTTGAAAGCAGAAATACAGAAATTAAAAGAAGAAAATGAAGCAAGAGAAAAAGAAATAAAAACTTTGCAGGCAAATAATCAGGAATTGAGCAGTAATAATAAAGGATTGGCTGCTCATGCAACAGGACAAGCTGCTATGCAAGGATGTAAACATATGGTGTGGGACCAGATCATTAAAGAAGTTGAAAAACTTAGGCCATATCTGGATTATATAAGAATTAAAGAAAAGGTAGCCAAAGATGCCTTCGACAGTTGTCGAACAGTCAGGGAAGGGTTAAATAGAAAGCCGAAAGAAATAGCCCAGAGAGCAATTACATTTTTAAATAGTTTATCCGAGGCAGACCTGACGGCCATGAGTATGACAAACAGAATTTCTGTCATCACTTGGGCCAGAAGGATCTTAGGCAAATACTCACATATCGAAAACATCGAGGCCAAAGCAGGAGAAATAAGGAAAGAAGTAATCCAGTTCAAAAAGCAATTTGACAAGTTAGTGAACAAGGGATTCCCAGCTTTCTGGAACGAAAATAATGAATTAATTCCTCCAGCTGATTATAAAAGATTACTGTTTGATATCAGGATGGATCACCGAAAATTCCAGCAGATAGATCACATGCTCACAGGAAAAATTCTAATGGAGAAAATGTCAGGGGAATTTGAAATTTTAAATATGCTGATTTTAACTTGCGCAAACCTTCTTCCTATTTCTTATGCAGGTCATATCGAGATGCGAGTCTTGGTGAAAGAAATGACAAATTATGACCTACCCACGGCTGACCAGTGGAATTACGTAGAGAAGTACGGAAAGACCAGATATTCTGTTCATACTTAAATGCATTTGAAATTCTTGCCATGTGGCAAAAATGATGATATCCAAAAGTCTTGCCAAGTGGCAAAAAGACTTTTTATTTTAAATTTGTAATATTATTTGAAAGACAGTTATGGGTTACTCGAAGACAGTTATCTTTAGTTAAATATTTTTAATTACTAGTTAGAAGAAGCAGTTATGTGGAGCTTCTTCTGAAAATTTTGTATAAAAAACAATGGAGGTCATTGTTGAAAGGGTTGGAAAATTTTTGAGAAACAAGTATGTTTTGAAGTTTATTTTTGAAATAAAGGCAGTACAGTGATGTTACCTATCTTTTGATACAGAGATTCATGAGTTAATCAGTCTTGCAGTCTGTTATTTTCCTTATCCTTATATGTGCATGTTTATCTTCTTCGTTATATCTCCCATGGTGTTTTTCTTCTATATTTAAATGAACATTTGAAATAACTTGAGATTCATACTGGTTATGCCTCATTTTATCTGCATTTAAATATCCATTTTATTCTCCAAAGTTGACAATAGATTTATCCTGGATAGATACCTTTTGTTGATGGAATGTCTTTACTTCTTTCTATGTCGCCTGAAAAATCAAATTGACTGTAACATGATTACTATCTTGCCTCTGTGAAAATCTTTATGGTGAAAATCTCTTGCTGGTTTATTATACATTTTGAAGGCTTTGACTCCATGCCCAATGTTTCTTGTTTACATTTTCGACTAGAAAATATCTTTTGAGAAGTTTTAAGGAAACCTTTGTATATTTTAGCCTTCATATATATATCCTGAGAGAGCCCTCTCTGGTAGAGAAAATGGCTAGTTCTTCTACCTAAAGCTTGGTTTGAAATAGGTTACCTTAGGTCTTATTTTCTTACAACCGGAATAAAATCTAAGTGCTAACATTTTGGCGCCGTTGCCGGGGATCGAAAGTGAAATTTTCCCTTGGAGAAACGACAAAGAAAGCTCAAATTTCTTGGGCAAGGAAGTTTGAAACAAATTGGTTGTAGATATTGCCCTGGCGACTTCACTTGTGACAGTTTTTAGAAGTTTTGAGAGTAAGATTGAGAAAGACATTGTGGCTACAAGAAGGAACCCCAGTTCGCAGTTCTTTTCAGTCGTAGATAATCCAGAAAAGCTCCTCAAGACGGAGAAAATCAAAGGCAAGACAAAAGAAGGTATTTCTCAGTTTTCGAATATATTTCCTTCTTTGCAAGAACATTTGTTTGAGGAAGAAAATAGTGGTTCCAGTGAAAAGATTCTGTTTAGAACTAAGTCAGATTCTGATTTGAAAGAAACAAAAGTTGATCCACAAAGTTTGTGGGACTATTCTTTAAAATCTGTTTGGGAAAATTTACAAAGATCTGAGAGGAAAGCACCTGAAATATCCAAAACCCAAAGAATACCTGTACAGGGTAATAGACAACAGGCGACTGTAGTTGCACCTTATAATCCACCACCCATGGCTGCCAGATTTGCTCCTTTGGTTTTGCCAGCAGTTTTACATGATTTGCCTCAAAATTATGCACAGAGGATCTTTACTTTTGATAATGAGGGAAATTATACAGCACAACAACATGTTGATAATTTCAGCGATTTTATTGATTTAGAAGAAGTAGATTTTGATGATGCTAAAATGAGGTTGTTTGCTCAAAGTTTGAGAGGTGAAGTGAAAAAATGGTTTAGAGCTTTGGCTGCTGGATCTATTGCAAATTATGATGCCTTTACAACCCTTTTTATCGAAAGGTGGGAAGATCAGAAGAATCCTTCACAGGTATTGACCCAATACAACAATTTGAAAAAAGGAGGGTTTGAGTCAGTTCAGGAGTTTTCTGCCAGATTTATGAAAGTCTACAATTCAATCCCTACAGATATAAAACCTCCAGTAGGAGCAGCCAAGTTACATTATGCTGATGCTTTTGAAGGTGATTTTTCATGCACATTAAGAGAAACAAGATCTACTACTTTG
Source organism: Larix kaempferi (assembly GCA_027924585.1). Taxonomy (NCBI): domain Eukaryota; kingdom Viridiplantae; phylum Streptophyta; class Pinopsida; order Pinales; family Pinaceae; genus Larix; species Larix kaempferi. Next base: position 51,424,239 of record BSBM01000510.1, read on the forward strand.
GCAATAATGATGAAAGATGCAGTAGAAGTTGAGGCTAATATGATGGCTTCTGGAAAAATGAGACATAGAGATATGGATAGAAAGAAAATTAGAGAAGATAATCAAAATGTGGCTTCTTCTCCTGCTTCTTCTTCCTCTACTGATATAAAGTTCGAAGCGATGATGAAAACTATGGAAAAATTGCTAGAAAGATTAGTAGTGGACAATAAAACTCCAAATAAAGAACCAACAGAACCTCAAATCAGAAACCCTAACTTTAGGAGGCCTTTTGTTCCAGCTGTAAGACCGAGAGGACAGCCAAACCCAAGGAATGCAGAAGACGATCAAATCCGACCTCCTTTTCCTGAAAATTATATTGCTGGAGAAGCTGAAGCCGAAATGCCTGAAGGAGATATTCATCATTGTGGCAGTTCCGATCCAGAAGTATATTTGACTAAACGGGAGCATGATATGTTCATGGCAGAAGGAGAATGTTGTAGTTTGGAGATAGGAAATGATCAATACCATATTGGTTATCAAAATGCCATAAATGATCTTCAAAGAAAGATAAATTTGAGGAACCGAGATGTTGTAATTGACAAAGGGAAAGAACCAATAGGCATATCAAAAAGAAATGCTGATAAAGCTTCTACAAGTCAATCTGAAACACAAACTAAAAGAAAAGAAAATGAGGATGTACCCAAGGTAATTCCAGACATCAAGAAAGATCCAATGAAAGAAAGTGATAAAAATTTGGTTCCTTTCAACATACAGAATGAAATGTCAAAAGTCAAGATTTCAGTACCCTTTAATGAAATACTGAAGAACAAGGAATACAAGGAACAAATTTTCAAGATGATGCAGGTAGAAAATCGGGTGGAAGTAGACACTTTGGAGTTAGATGATGATAATCCTAATATCTGTTTAGGATCAAGAATGGAAGACAATAGTTTGGAAGAAGTTTCTCCTTTCTATGTGAATTTGGATATTCATGATAAAGTGGTACATAACTGTATGTTGGATTCCGGAGCTTCTCATAATTTGATGCCCAAACTTGTAGTAGATTCTCTGGGATTGGAAATCACAAGACCATATGATGACTTATTTTCTTTTGATTCAAGGAAAGTTAAATGTTTAGGGTTGATTAAAGATTTGACATTCAATCTCAGTAAAATACCAGCCAAAGGTATTCTCATGGATGTGGTGGTTGCTGATATCCCTGCAAAGTTTGGTATGTTATTGTCCAGGTCGTGGGCTTCAAAGTTAAAGGGAACTTTACAAATGGATATGTCTTTCGCTACTATTCCGGTGTTAGGGGTACACAGAAGATTGTATACTGAAAAGAGAGCTTCTTATTTGGTAAGTGATCTAAAAGAACCTGAGAAACATGCCATTTATGCTTTAGACACCGATTTGGGGTCTTGCATTTTGTACAATGATGTTGAATCTAAAGAAAAGATTGATTTAATTGAACCTAAAGAAAATAAGGAGGAAAAATTGTTAAGAGAAAAGATCAGAAAAGAAGGTACTTGGACAATGCACTTTGATGGAGCTAGAAGCAGAGAAGGAGCTGGAGCAGGAGTATGGATAATTACACCTGACAGAGAATTTCTAATGTTTTCTTACCAATTGAATTTTGAATGTACCAACAATGTTGCAGAGTATGAGGCCTTAATTCTGGGATTGAATGTGTTGAAGGATTTGAAAGCAAAAAAGATTGAGGTATTCGGAGATTCTGAATTGGTTATAAATCAAGTAAAAGCTATTTATCAGACCAAACACCCGAAAATGAGGTCCTATAGGAATGAAGTGTGGGATTTACTGGAAAACTTCTTTGATGAACATGATGTTATCTCAATTCCCCGAGTTAGCAACACTGTAGCAGATTCTTTAGCCACTGCAGGAGCTGCGTTCAAAACTCCCGTTTTTTCTAAAAAAGAATATAATATCGAAGTCATACATAGACCTTCTATTCCAGACAATGTCAAGCATTGGCAGGTCTTTGAAGATGACCAACAGATCAAACGCTTTTTGGAAATGACAGATGAGTTCAACTACAGATCTATTGACGCAGAAGGTGATGAGATGGGTCCAGAAGAAGTGGATTCTCCGGAGGAAGCCGAAAAATTCAAGCAGAGGATCGGAGGTAAGGATATTATTCAACTGAAGAATAATGTTATCCCTAAAGGTTTAATTCCTTTAGAAAAATTATTTGATAAAAATGATGTGGTAAAGAATCCAAAGATTGAACCAAAACCTGAAGATGTAAAGGATTATAATCTGGGTTCTGAAAAAGATCCCAAATTAGTAAAACTTTCAAAGAAGTTACCAAGAAAAGAAGAAGATAAAAGTGTGGAAGTAATGAAAAGGTTTTCGGATGTTTTTGCTTGGAGCTATGAGGATTTAAAGGAATATGATATTTCTTTTATACAACATACAATTCCAATTAAACCAGGTGAAAAGCCTTTTAAGCAAAAACTGAGAAGAATAAATCCCAAGCTACTACCAGTGATAGAAAAAGAGGTAAGGAAGTTGTTTGATGCTAAGATAATTGTGTCTTTGAGGTTTTCCAAGTGGTTAGCAAATTTAGTACCAGTAAGGAAAAAGAATGGAGAAATAAGGCTGTGTGTGGATTTTAGAAACTTGAACAGAGCTTCCTTGAAAGATAATTATCCACTCCCTAAAATGGACCAGGTTTTACAACAAGTTGTGGGAGCCGAGAGAATTTCCATGTTAGATGGTTTTTCAGGTTATAATCAAATCAAAGTTCACCCAGAGGATCAAGAAAAAACTGCTTTTACTACACCTTGGGGAACGTTTATGTACGCCAAAATGCCATTTGGTCTAATGAATGCAGGAGCAACATTTCAGAGAGCTATGGATATTGCATTTGCAGATGAAAGGGACAAAATTGTGGTGGTATATATGGATTATATCACTGTGTATTCAAAGAACGCTGCTGATCACTGGAAACATTTGGAAAGAGTCTTCATAAAATGCAGAAGGTTTGGAATTTCATTAAATCCAAAGAAATCACATTTTTGCATGGAGGAAGGAAGGTTATTGGGACACATCATATCCAAAGAAGGAATTAAGATTGATCCGGAGAGAGTATCTGCAATACAAAAGATAGGAATCCCTAGAAGTAAGAAAGAGATCCAGTCATTCATAGGAAGGGTAAATTGGTTGAGGAGGTTCATTCCCAGTTTTGCTGAAATTTTGAGAAATATAACTGAAATGTTAAGAAAAGATAGAGAAATTAAATGGAATGAAGGAGCAAGAAAATCCTTTGACAACATCAAGAAAGCTTTGACCGAAGCACCGGTGTTAATTAGTCCAGATTATACAAGGGATTTCATTATGTTTACATATGCATCGGAGCACACAGTGGCGGGAGTATTGTTGCAAAAGAATCAAGAAGGTATAGAACATCCTATTGCATTTTTTAGTAAAATTCTGAGAGATGCAGAATTAAAATACAACATCATGGAAAAACAAGCTTATGCTTTGGTGAAAGCATTGAAGGATTTCAGGATATATATTTTGCATTCTCATACAATAGCGCATGTTCCATCAGCAGCAGTAAAAGACATTCTTACACAACCAGATCCTGAAGGGAAAAGAGCAAAATGGATAGCAGTATTGCTGGAATATGACCTTGACATTAAACCCACCAAATTAATAAAAGGTCAAGGTTTAGCTAAGATGATGACAAAAACAAATTGGGATTCCCTCAGTATAAATTTTATGGCGGAAACTTCGTCCGAAGATGTTCCAAAGTCACCAATAATTGAAGATTTCTCTTTATCTCCCTGGTACTCAGATATTGTATATGTCTTACAGAATCTCCAAGCACCTGCAGACATGGAAAAAACGAGGGCCAGGTCAGTAAAACTGAAAGATGCAAAGTTTTGCATATTAGATGGGAATTTGTTTTGGAAAGATCCAGGAGGAATATTGTTAAATTGTCTTTTAGAGAATGAGGCACAGCATATTATGGTGGAATTTCATAAAGGTATGTGTGGAGGACATCATTCATGGAAGGCTACAGTGAACAAAATTCTTAGAGCTGGTTTTTACTGGCCTAGCATGTATTCCGATGTGTATAAAGAAATAACAAAATGTCATGAATGTCAAATTTTCGATGGAAAAAGAGAATTATTACCATTTCCATTGAAACCCATTTCAGTTGAAGCACCGTTCCAACAGTGGGGGTTAGATTTTATTGGTGAAATTAACCCGAATTCTTCAGGACAACACAAGTGGATTTTGACTGCTACTGATTACTTCACAAAATGGATTGAGGCCATACCAACCAGAAATGCTACAGAGACGGTGATTATGAACTTTTTGGAAGAAAATATTTTGTCCAGGTTTGGTTTCCCTAAAAGGATAGTGACAGATAATGCCCCAGCATTCAAGTAAAAAAAGATGATAAATTTCTGTCATAAATATCACATACATCTAAATCATTCAACAGCTCATTATCCCCAAGGAAATGGATTAGCCGAATCTTCAAATAAAAGTTTGGTGAGAATCATAAAGAAGTTGTTAGAGGATAATAAGAGGGCTTGGCACACCAAACTGAAATATGCTCTATGGGCAGACAAAATCAGTACAAAAAGAGCAATTGGCACTTCCCCTTTTCAGTTGGTATATGGTACAGAAGTAGTTTTTCCTGTTTCTTTAGGATTGCCAGTCATGAAATTGTTACAAGAAGTTGATGAAGAACCAAATCATATGCAAAGAAGAATAAATCAAATGATAGAATTACATGAAGTCAGAGAGAAAACATATAACAAGACCCAAATACATCAAGAAAAAATGAAAAAAACTTTTGACAGAAAAGTTAAGGAAAGAGATTTTCAAATAAATGATTTGGTTTTGAAATGGGATTCCAGGAAAGAAGAGCACCATGGAAAGTTTGAACATTTGTGGAAAGGTCCATATATTATTGCAGGATGCCAAGGAGAAAATGCTTTTATCTTAAAAAATTGCAATGGAGAATTTTATCCGGGAGGGCCAGTAAATGGGAGGCACCTCAAACATTATTTGTCCTAACAGATGGGAGTGAAGGAAAGTTCTTGTACAGTGTAAATATTTAAAAAAAAAAAAAAAAAAAAAAATTGAATGTGGCCCAATGGATCAGGCACTTGGTCTACGATGTTCTTTGCTACCTCGCAGGGAGGATAGCATCCCCAGTTGGAGCCAGTTGTTGACACCAGGTCTGAGGCAAATTGAAATTTTTGCTAAAAGGCCCTAAGAGAAAGAATTATCACAAAAAAGGGTTGAGTTGAAAGTTTTTATATAAAAGAATAGAAGAAAAACCCATATGTATAAAGTCCGCCAGCAAATATAATGTAAAGGTTAAACCCCAGTCAGGTTTCGTCGGCGGAGATAGCATAGATCCAGATCAACAGTCCATATTAACCCCGCGTCGCCAATGTGATCGTCAACAAACGGTGGAGGGTGGTAGCGGACATAATACCACCAAGGCACGTGTCCCATATTCATTCATCCGCGCTTGGAGAAAGTGGTATCGGAAACCACTATAACACCGCGTGGAACCACCCATTACTGAAAGGTGGAAAGATACCTTACGTGGCAAGGTGGGACCTAACAGGTGGCGAACAAGGAATAGATTGATAAGGCCGTGGCACGTGGCACTATACTTTGCAATGATCGAAGGCCAATACATGCCTCAATCAAATCAACGGCCATCGTTTCATCCGCGGCCAGGAACATGTGCGCGGGATATAAAGGAAAGCGGTCGCGGAGAATAAACCGCCTTAACAGGTGTCAGCAGATGGTGTATCCGCGCGAGTAGCAAACCGGAAAAGGAAACCGCTTTCTCGATCACGGATACCGCCGGTGCAATAAAGAAGGACAAGATCTGACGGTTTAAAATAATAGTTCAAAGATCAATGGTTGGAGACGACCCACGTTCATAAAGGTACAAGGAGGTTATTCTAAAAAGGCTTATATAAAAAGAAAGGGCTCCACATAACGGCATTTTGTATGTGTCGTTATCCTGGAGAGCTCCGAAGACTGGTGGAAGCCGGCGATTGCGACAGAAGGTGAAAAGAAAGCATTTACAGGTAGGGTCTGGTGACCTGTCACTCTCTTTGAACGGAATTTTGTGTAAAAGAAGCATTTAGATGGAGACTGTACAAGATATAGACGTTTTTAGGTCAAAAGATGCCCTAGAAGACAGAGATGAAGATGTTTTCGATACCCTTATTAGGTTCCCGGTCTCCGATGTAAAAGTGAAGTTATATGAGCTATTAAAAGAGGGTATAGACCCGCATAGAGTTCACCAGTCATCTCTGATTGCTTTTTGCCCTGACCAATTTCCTGTTTTCCCAGAATTCGTCTCATGGTGTGCTGAAAACTATTCACGGGAAGAAAAAGTTGTTTTAAACAGTCAGAAAACTAGAGCCATTTGCAAAATTGAGCCAGCCGAAGTGATTAGAGCCCTAGAAATAGATTTGCCCCAAACCCTCGACCCTGAAGTTTTTTCTGAGGTGTCAATTATTGAAAATTTCCACCACGCTTCTCAGAGTGATAGGGAAGTGTTTTTGTCGACGTGTCTTAGACCAGAAACTAGCCTTTCTGAACTCCCTTACCCTTTAGATATCAACCTTTTTAATGAGAATACCCAGTTGGTCTTGACACTGTTGGCCGTAGTTTTAGGGTTAGATTCGGATTTGTATATAACTGAGTTTCAATTGAGTTTATTGTACAGAATAAGTATAGTCCAGTCGGGAACTGACGAAAGTCAAATTCCCTGACTAAATTTTGAAGCTTTCATAGCTGAAAGGATGCATGACCAGATGGTCAATTTTTCCACGCACAGACATTTCAGGTTTCAAGCATTTTTAATGAAAATGATTATGGTATCCAGCCAGGAAGAATTACAGTTCCCAGAGATTGTTTTCGCAACTCCACTGGAAAACAATATTTTCAATTTCATCAATTACATGCTCTCGACGATCTTTAAGATGATTTTCGGAAAAATTCTGCCTAGGGTATTGCCAGAAATGCAGGTATCAATGCAACTGAATATAGAGTATGCTACAGGAGACTGGTTTTTATCAAAAGATAGTACAGTGGTCAGATTGTATGGATTCAAGCCTAAACCCTATGTGCTACCAGCATTCCTCACCTTGAGGATTTTTGCCTTAGAGTTTTTAAGACAGAAATTGATTGTAGAGGATAACAATTTTTTAGTCCATAGACAAGCAACGGACATTAAGTACCCTTTCACATTAGGTCCGTTTACAATAAAGAATAAGAACGCTGCTGTATATATAGAGAAATTGTTAAAAGACATGAATTTTGAGACAGATGCAGCCTTGGAATATGACCCATTAAATATCATATCCAAAAGAAGAATTGAGCATCGTATTAAGGCTCTGAATCATCAAACTGTTGAAGGGATGGCAGACAGAGCCAACTGGCTCGAATACAAAGAAGAAATTATCCCAGACAAGTCCGACAAAGAAAGGTCATTGGAAGAAGCAATGGCAGAAACAGAAAACGAAATCAATACTGCATTAGTGGGGTCCAAAAGACCTATACAGGACATTATGATCATTGATGATGAAGAGACAGAAAAAGGAAAACGATTGAAAACTGATGAGTCACAGGAATTGACAACCATTTCAGAAGAAGCAAAAACTACAGAAAATGAAATACCAGAGGTTACAGTGAGGGAATACAATATTGAAGAGACCCCTGTAGGGGATGATGTAAATAGACCTAAAAATTTCATGGACGTGTTTAATGAACATAGTAAAAACAAACAGGAATCTGCGAAACAAACAAGTCTATTGTTTCAAAAGGTCAGAAATATATCGAATAATGAAGTAAGCTTATTCACCAGCAGGAACATCAAAGAAAATTCTTTAAAATTTTCAGTTGTGACCAAAAACAAGATCTCAGAGATGAGTGTGGATTTGTCAAAGATAAATGCCCCTGACAAAATTTTGTTACATAGACAAGCTGGAGAGGTTATATACTCAGACTATTTGGGGGCCACATTGAGAGCAGACAAACTAAAGAATTCAGTAGAAAAATTAAATAATCAGTTGAGACAAGAAAAGGCAGAGAATAAGTCTCGACAACAGCAAATTAAGAAGCTGCAAATGGACTTAACTAATAAAGATGGAGCTGCAGCTACCAAACTGCTCCAGGAGAAGGAAGAGGTGATTTTAACATTGAGATGAAAGTTAAAAATCCCAGATGCTGTACTCATTCAAGGTGCAGAATTGACTATATTAGAAAAAGAGAAAGAAGAGTTATCTAACGAAGTCAATGATGTCACAGCTAAATTGTTAAAGCTGTCTGACGAAAAGGACTATTGGGAAAAAGAAAGATTCATTTTGGAAGAACAGTTGGCAACAGCGAGAAAACAATTAGCAGAGAACAGTCAGCAGCAAGTACATGCAGGCACAGAAGAGGATAAGAATGGTGTAGATGGGATTTTACAGGCAATGTCACAAATAAGTTTAAAGGATAATGAAATCAAATTGTTGAAAGTAGAAATACAGAAATTAAAAGAAGAAAATGAAGCAAGAGAAAAAGAAATAAAAACTTTGCAGGCAAATAATCAGGAATTGAGCAGTAATAATAAAGGATTGGCTGCTCATGCAACAGGACAAGCTGCTATGCAAGGATGTAAACATATGGTGTGGGACCAGATCATTAAAGAAGTTGAAAAACTTAGGCCATATCTGGATTATATAAGAATTAAAGAAAAGGTAGCCAAAGATGCCTTCGACAGTTGCCGAACAGTCAGGGAAGGGTTAAATAGAAAGCCGAAAGAAATAGCCCAGAGAGCAATTACATTTTTAAATAGTTTATCCGAGGCAGACCTGACGGCCATGAGTATAACAAACAGAATTTCTGTCATCACTTGGGCCAGAAGGATCTTAGGCAAATACTCACATATTGAAAACATCGAGGCCAAAGCAGGAGAAATAAGGAAAGAAGTAATCCAGTTCAAAAAGCAATTTGACAAGTTAGTGAACAAGGGATTCCCAGCTTTCTGGAACGAAAATAATGAATTAATTCCTCCAGCTGATTATAAAAGATTACTGTTTGATATCAGGATGGATCACCGAAAATTCCAGCAGATAGATCACATGCTCACAGGAAAAATTCTAATGGAGAAAATGTCAGGGGAATTTGAAATTTTAAATATGCTGATTTTAACTTGCGCAAACCTTCTTCCTATTTCTTATGCAGGTCATATCGAGATGCGAGTCTTGGTGAAAGAAATGACAAATTATGACCTACCCACGGCTGACCAGTGGAATTACGTAGAGAAGTACGGAAAGACCAGATATTCTATTCATACTTAAATGCATTTGAAATTCTTGCCATGTGGCAAAAATGATGATATCCAAAAGTCTTGCCAAGTGGCAAAAAGACTTTTTATTTTAAATTTGTAATATTATTTGAAAGACAGTTATGGGTTACTCGAAGACAGTTATCTTTAGTTAAATATTTTTAATTACTAGTTAGAAGAAGCAGTTATGTGGAGCTTCTTCTGAAAATTTTGTATAAAAAACAATGGAGGTCATTGTTGAAAGGGTTGGAAAATTTTTGAGAAACAAGTATGTTTTGAAGTTTATTTTTGAAATAAAGGCAGTACAGTGATGATACCTATCTTTTGATACAGAGATTCATGAGTTAATCAGTCTTGCAGTCTGTTATTTTCCTTATCCTTATATGTGCATGTTTATCTTCTTCGTTATATCTCCCATGGTGTTTTTCTTCTATATTTAAATGAACATTTGAAATAACTTGAGATTCATACTGGTTATGACTCATTTTATCTGCATTTAAATATCCATTTTATTCTCCAAAGTTGACAATAGATTTATCCTAGATAGATACCTGTTGTTGATGGAATGTCTTTACTTCTTTCTATGTCTCCTGAAAAATCAAATTGACTGTAACATGATTACTATCTTGCCTCTGTGAAAATCTTTATGGTGAAAATCTCTTGCTGGTTTATTATACATTTTGAAGGCTTTGACTCCATGCCCAATGTTTCTTGTTTACATTTTCGACCAGAAAATATCTTTTGAGAAGTTTTAAGGAAACCTTTGTATATTTTAGCCTTCATATATATATCCTGAGAGAGCCCTCTCTGGTAGAGAAAATGGCTAGTTCTTCTACCTAAAGCTTGGTTTGAAATAGGTTACCTTAGGTCTTATTTTCTTACAACCGGAATAAAATCTAAGTGCTAACATTCACACTCGGGTCAACTCTAGAAAATCACCCACGGGGCACTTGTGGCTAGCGTTCCTGGTTGGAACCTGCCTAGAAACACCTGCAGGACTCCCTGGAACCGATTTTTGTTGCACGATTGGAGTTCTATGCCCCTGGCAGGTATCTAGCAGGTGTCCCTGAAGGCCTTTTGGATGCGAGACGGGACAAGCCATAGAATGAAGACCGTGACTTGGATCGACAAACCGTCGACTTCGTTGGATTCATCCCATCAGGATAGTGCTAGGGATGCCCCTCCCCTCCGGGCCGATGGCTCCACCCTCATCTTGTAAGTCCATCTTGGAAACCAGGGTTTTGCTCAGTGAGGGAATGTCCAATTTTTGCACACGAGAGTCAACTATGGAAAATCATCCACCGGGCACTTGTGGATAGCGTTCCCAGCTGGAACCTACCTAGACACACCTATGTGACTCCTCGAAACCTGGGCTTTGCTGCATAGTTGGAGTTCTACGCCCCCGGTAGGTATCCAACAGGTTTCCCTGAAGGCCTTCTAGATGCGAGACGGGACGAGCCATAGAATGAAGACCGTGGCTCCGATGGATGAACCGTCAACTCCGTTGGATTCGGAACACTAGCATAGTGCTAGGGGTGTCCCTCCCCTCCGTCTCGGTGGCCCCGCCCTCATCTTGTACGTCCATCTTGGAAACTAGGGTTTTGCTCAGCGAGGGAGTGTGCAATTTTTGCACACGGGGGTCAGCTCTGGAAAATCACCCACCAAGCACTTGTCACTAGTGTTCCTGACCGGAACCTGCCTAAACACACCTACAAGACTCCCTGGAACCCAATTTTGTTTCGCGGTTGGAGTTCTACGCCACCGGCAGGTATCCAGCAGGTGTCCCTGAAGGCCTTTTGGATGCAAGATGGGACAAGCCATAGAATGAATACCGTTGTTCGAATCGATGAACCATCAACTCCTTTGGATTAAGCACACCGGGATAGTGCTAGGGGTGCCCCTCCCCTCTAGGCCGATGTCCCCTCCCTCATCTTGTACGTCCATCTTGGAAACTAGGGTTTTGATCAGTGAGGGAGTGTGCAATTTTTGCACACGGGGGTCAACTCTGGAAAATATTCCACTGGGAACTTAGGGCTAGCATTCCTAGCCGGAACCTTCCTAGACACACCTGTAGGACTCCCCGAAACTCGGTTTTGTTGCACAGTTGGAATTCTACACCCCCGGTAGGTATCTAGTAGGTGTCCCTGAAGGCCTTTTGGATGCGAGAAGGGACAGGCCATAGAATTAAGACCGTGGCTCGAATCGAAAAACCATCTACTCTATTTGATTCAACACACCGGGATAGTGCTAGGGGTGCCCCTCCCCTCCGGCCCGGTGGCCCTGCCCTCATCTTGTACCTCCATCTTGGAAACTAGCGTTTTGCTTAGTGAGGGAATGTGCAATTTTTGCACATAGGGGTCAACTATGGAAAATCTTCCACCGAGCACTTAGGGCTAGCGTTCCCGGCTAGAACCTACCTAGACACACCTGTAGGACTCCCCAAAACCCGGTTTTGTTGCACGGATGGAGTTCTACGCCCCCAGCAGGTATCCAGTAGGTGTCCCTAAAGGCCTTTTGGATGCGAGACGGGATGAGCCATAGAATGAAGACTATGGATCGGATCGACGAACCATCGACTCCGTTGGATTCAACACACCGGGATAATGCTAGGGGTGCCCCTCCCCTCCGGCCTGGTGGCCTCGCCCTCATCTTGGAAACTAGAATTTTGCTCACTGAGGGAGTGTGCAATTTTTGCACACAGGGGTCAACTCTGGAAAATCATCCACCGGAACCGGCCTAGACATACCTGCGGGACTCCTCGAAACCTGGTTTTGTTGTACAGTTGGAGTTCTACACCCCCGACAGGTATCCAGCAGGTGTCCCTGAAGGCCTTCTGGATGTGAGACAGGATGAGCCATAGAATGAAGACCGTGGCTTGGATCGACGATTTGTTGACTCCGTTGGATTCAACATGTCGAGATAGTGCTAGGGGTTCCCCTCCCCTCCTGGCCGGTGGCCTCGCCCTCATCTTGTATGTCCATCTTGGAAACTAGGTTTTTGCTTAGTGAGGGAGTGTGCAATTTTTGCACACGGGGGTCAACTCTGGAAAATCTTCCAACGGGAACGTATGATGATGATGGTGATGATGATGATGAAGAGGTTGACGATGATGGTGACGATGATGGTGATCGCGATGGTCATGAAGATTACGATTATGGAGGCTTTGATTAGGAACCTGGAGTTAGAGTTAGGGTTAGAGGTAGAGTCAATCATGATGATGATGGAGATGGTGGTGATGATGAAAATGTTGATGGTGATGGTGATGGTGATGGTGATGGTGATGGTGATGGTGATGGTGAGGATGGATAAGATGGCTTAGTGCTAGGGTTTGGGTGAGGTTTAGGGATAGAGTCATAGAAGGAAATTGAATTAGGGTTAGAGTTAGAGTTAATGATGATGATGGAGATGGTGGTGATGATGAAGACGTTTATGGTGATGGTGATGGTGATGGTGAGGATGGAGAAGATGGCTTAGTGCTAGAGTTTGGGTGAGGGTTAGGGATATGGTTATAGAAGGAAAGTAAATTAGGGTTATATTTAGAGTCAATGATGATGATGGAGATGGTGGTGATGATCAAGACATTGATGGTGACTGTAATGTCCCCATTTTGACCCCCTTTGTATTAAATCGTAAATGATGTAAATATTGTAATTTAATCATGGTGAGGAGCTCAAGGCCAAGGCCCCACCATTGATTTAGCGTTTCATGTATCGGAAATTAAAAATAGATGCCTATGGTTCTTGTGCTAGATAGGCACAATGTATATAAGACATCATGTAATTACGAATTTTTAATGAAAAACCCACAACCGGCTATGCAATGCAACAAAAGAGATGGGGCATGACTCTACAAGGAAAAGGGAGGGAAATTATTCAAACCCTTGAGCCAATGGTATTAATCCATGTGTCAATGAGGAAACCCATAAACCACCAACTACCCTTTTTGTCTCATGCACCCAATCATTTAATTCTTCCAAGAAATTGGTTAAGGCAGTTAATGCCTTGGAAATGAAGAAGTATGGCAGCCAATTTCGTGCATGGGAAAGCCATCAACCTGGAAATTCATGTTTTGTCTCCTTGGGCAAGAAAACACCCACGAAATGGTGCCCAAAGCCATTCTGAATAGTCATTCTTCACTCATTCACGCAGTGGGAGCTAGCTGGGTCTTTCCCTACATGTTTTTCATCCAAATCCTGCATTTTTCCATGCCTGGGAGTTCGTTTTTGCATATACAGTAGCTTGGGAGAGAAGGGTCACGATTTGGGGACTTTATAAAGGTCGTTTTTTCCCCTGAATGTCCAAGGACGTTTTTCTAAAACAAATTGGATTCCCTGGGTTGTTCCCCAACTTCCCATTTCGTTTTTGTGGGTTCCCACGTTTTTCTGAGTTAGTTGAAACCCCATCTCATGCATTCCATTGTGGAAAACGTTTTCTTCATGCTCAGCAAGTGTAGTTTTGCTGTTATGTGCATCCTTGTTTTGTTGTGAACCTGTGAGCAAGAAACTGGAATGGTAGTGGATAGAATGGGCTTGATAAACCTAGTGTAGGGAGTAACCTCTCAAGAAGATCAAGAGAGCTGGCTACTTTTCTATGCACACCCTGAGAGCACTAGAAAGGAAGGTATGGCTTGAGGGACTATGTGGAAGTGAAGAGAATACTTCCTTGTGATTGGGTGTGTAGGCATTGTGAGTGCCAAGCTGAATAGATTTGGGAGGGGTACCCATAGCTCTGTGGTTGAGCTCACTAGCTTAGCAATTCTTCCCTTCCATGTCCTAGCAGCCTGATAAACCCAATTGCATATTGGCTTGGCTCATCTTGGTGTATGCTTGGCTATGTGTGAGTCTGTTGTTCCCTGGTTCCTTGTAGAGATCATGCCCAGCTTGGGGGTGGCAGTTGTATCAAGAGGTTGATAAGCACAACTGGCCTATGGTTGGGTGGAACGTTGCAGTTGCATAACCAGTTGCTTGGGACTACCTTATTGAGATAAGTATTCTCTTGTGTTAAATTTGCAATTATCATTTGATGAATATTATGAATGTATGTGGATGTGTTAAATGAATTTACTTCCGTTGTGTTTTCAAATGGTTATGCATTTGCATATGTTCATCTTCTTTTAAACTGAATGTTTATTTACTGTGTATGGGGCTAGATGCCCAGTTTTAGCAATGATCCTCTCTATCATGCTGGTACGATAGGAGGGGACAATACAGTGACGGTGATGGTGATGCTGAGGATGGAGAAGATGGCTTAGTGCTAGGGTTTTGGTGAGGGTTAGGTCTAGGGTTTGGGTTAGGTTGATGGTGATGGTGATGGTGATGGTGATGGTGGTGAGGTTGATGGTGATGGTGATGGTGATGATGGAGATGGTGATGGTTCTGTCTCGCATCCAAAAGATGGAGATGGTGATGGTTCTGTCTCGCATCCAAAAGATGGAGATGGTGATGATGATGAAGATGGTGATGATAATGAAGATGGTGATGGTGGTGATGATAGTGATGGTGGTGAGTTTGATGGTGATGGTAATGGTGATGATGAAGATGGTGATGGTTCCGTCTCACATCCAAAAGATGGAGATGGTGATGATGACGAGGATGGTGATAATGATGAAGATGTTGACGCTGATGATGATGGTGATGGTGGTGAGGTTGATGGTGATGGTGATGGTGATGATGAATATGGTGATGGTTCCATCTCGCATCCAAAAGATGGAGATGGTGATGGTGATGAAGATGGTGATGAAGATGGTGATGATGATGAAGATGGTGACGTTGATGATGATGGTGATGGTGGTGAGGTTGATGGTAATGGTGATGGTGATGATGAAGATGGTGATGGTTCTGTCTTGCATCCAAAAGATGGAGATGGTGATGGTGATGAAGATGGTGATGATGATGAATATGGTGACGTTGATGATGATGGTGATGGTGGTGAGGTTGATGGTGATGGTGATGGTGATGATGAAGATGGTGATGGTTCCATATCGCATCCAAAAGAAGGAGATGGTGATGATGATGAACATGGTGATGATGATGAAGATGGTGAAGTTGATGATGATGGTGATGGTGGTGAAGTTGATGTTCATGGTGATGGTGATGATGATGAAGACGGTGATGATGATGAAGGCGTTGATGATGATGGTGATGGTGATGAAGATGATGATGAAGATGATGAAGTCATTGGGGAATTTATTTATATCCAATGCATTTGACTCTAAGAACCTCTCATGTGTGATTATAAAAAAATCAAGATTCCCTCAACCCCCAAACATGCCCTTTCAAAGAATTTGTTTATCTTTGAGTGTGCTATGGGTGCCAACATGAGGTTTTGTCTACTAAGGATGGATCTTGGCATCTTGACCATGGCTGGGGTGATGACAATGAGGTTCATATGACTCCAATGAATCTTCCATGGATCATGGGGTAAAATGATCTCTCAAGTATTATTGCATGTGAACTTGCACATACCAAGCTACAACAAATCTTTCACAGGAGTGGATTTTTCTATGTGAATAGATAAGTGAAAAGATTTTAGCAACAAGACCTATCAATTTTAACTTGGAAGTATGGGAAATGTTCAAAGTGGTATTGAGAGGCTTGATGGTGATTGTAGTAGTGGGAATGGTATTGGTGAGAATGATGACATGATAGTGGAATTAAACATTAATATTGTGACCCTAGAGCTTGGATCCTATCCTAGAAACACGATAGCCTAGCCTAAAAACCCTAAGTTGTAGCATAAACCCTAGTTTGTAATCTAATCACAATGAAACCCTATTATGTATCTTAAGATCTAGCCCTAAATTATAATACATGTAACGATTAAATCATTTTCATTGTACATATATATTCATCTGCATACATTTGAATCCAAACCACTATACACATATATGCATACATAAAATTAGATCACTATCAGATAATGATAAATTAAGGAAGTCCTAATTGTAAATGGTAGTGGATGTGATGGTCATCAAATCAAAGGTGGATATATCTGTGAGTGAGAATTAATGAGCTAGCTATACATCGTGCTCAAGTTTGTCCTATTTGTATGGTGACAATTGATTAATAAATGATTCCATAACTTGGTTATTAATTTGTTGCATGATCTTAAGTGGACAAAATGGTCAAAATAAATACTAGTGATGACATTTCATTATGTAGAGTATGGCCTTTTTGGATCTCATTATGTAGAGCTATTAAAAATCATGTTGGATCTCATTTTAACCTTTTGATGACAATAGACATTTTCTATTTTTAAGTGTTCTTTTCCTAGTACTCAAGTTCCCAATATATATCTTATGTGCCATAAGGTGTGATTTGTCCATCCATTTATTCCGTTTGTTTTTAGATTAATTCTCACACATGATTTTGTTTGAGTTATCCTATGTTTACAATGTTCTCTTAACATAGATAACATTAGAAGCTTCTACGTGTGGAAAGATAAACCAAGCTGAACTATGATATCCAACTTCTCTTCTAAGATCTAGGCAAAACCCAAATTTACACAACATCACATCATGATACACACAACATGAGACAACCACATTAGACAACGAGATATATAAATCACATAACTGAAAATCCATGTACATCGAGGCTACAAAACTCATCCAAACATATACAATTTCTGGAGAATAGTGGAACATGGTTCCCAATGTACGTACAATGGCAACTCATGCCCTACACAAAATGCGACAACTCATGTCGTAGATACAAAATACATGGCAACTCATGTCGTAGATACAAAGTACATCAAAACTGGTGCACAAAAGTGCCACATCGTGGCTAATGTACATAACACGTGGCATGTCAAGCATTGTGATCACTGTCGTCACTCCCAGGTGCAGATCCAAAGTCGATCTTCCTACTCTTCGAGCTACCAGTGCCTCAGGTCTTGGTCCATCTAGGAGTAGACCGTCTCTCCAGGATCTAGAACAAATGATATAAGATCGTCATTTTCAAGCATTTGCAACATTTACCACATTTATAAAACAAATGTAGAATTCGAATCTTAAATAAATCACCTCTGACATGAGTGGGAAACGTTGGACAGGAGTGCTGGATCTGCAGAGCCTCTTAGCAATACTAGCCTACAATATTTAAAACAATCATTTCATTGAAAATTCATAATTGCTTAAATTAATTTTTGTTAATGCATCAAAATATTTTCATAAATTAACTTGATTCTCACCGTGAACACCTCCGATGATGGACATGGCTGGATTTCTGGGCTAGTAGGTGGAGCAGATGGCCGGACAACCAACTCTGATGCAGTGAGGGGGGCAGGGCACATATGTAGTGGCAGCGACTACAGGTGCAACCACTGGAGATACTGATGAGGATATTGGAAGAGTAGATGCCACAATAGTGGCGGGAAGTGGGGATGATATGGTGGGAGAAGAGACGGTGGTATGGGGTGGAGGAGGACCATGTGGACGATGAACCCCTTGTTGGTTCAAATTAATGATATTTAATTTACCTTGATTTAATTATCGACCGGAATACGTATACTTTGAGCTGCTACACCGTATGTACGGGAAAAATAGTTTCACTACTCAGAATTCTAGTATACTTACAAACAAAATAAAATGGATAAATCTAATACTATATGGAATGATCAATGTTAAGAAATTCTAGATCTGCTTCTAAAGAAAAATTAATTTGATGATCCCTACCTTACTTATAGCAACCTACAACAATCTTTCAAAACAATATGAAACTACAATAACCTTCCAAAATAATACTAGGCTACAACTATCATGTATAAGAAACAACTTATTAAAAAGAACTTGTCTAATCTTACCTACCAATGAATATGCTGAGTTAAAACTTCAATCCTGATGTTAAACTTAGATAAACATTCCTTACTCACAAACACTTCTAAATGAAATCTGTCTCTGCTTTCATCTTAAACCACTCACACACAACTAGCAGAATGAAGTCTCTCATGCTGCTACGTTCTATATAAAATAAAATGTTGGAATTATTTCAAAGAGTGCACACCAATAAGTACTGAAATCGTTTGAAGTATAAACCATAGAAACAACACTCCTAAGAAACGACACTATAAACCATAATCTTATTCAACCTCCAAAAGCATGAATCTAACTGTTATTTAATCAACGCATAAGGTTGTTTGAAAATCCTTAAGTACTCTACAAACTAAAATATTCAAATCTTATGCTAACTCCACAAATGTTGCAAATTCTTTTGAAATCCACACAACACAATCAGAAAATATCCTACAGTCTTATAAGCTCAAAATTCAAAAGGATTAAACCGTTGTTGGAGCTATTCACTAGTCGCTATAATGCTAACAATAAAAGAAATATGAGATTTCAATCTAGTCTTTTCATTAAATCGATTCTACAATAAACCAAATCAAATCCATTACACTGTTTGTAAATGCCATAACTTTGGGCAAAATAATCATATCCATCAATGAGCAACACCACACTGAAAACTAAAGAGGTTAAAATACAAAGCCACTCTTATTAATTTATTGAATCGGTTCTATAGCTAGACTGAGTGCATGTAATGGTAATTTGTCTTATGCAAACACAAGCCTTATTCTAAAGCACAAGTAAACAAAACCATTACCATTCTATTATGAAACAATGCCAGAGTATATAACCTTCACTCTATTTACAGAAATACAAACCACACGTAAATACAAAGGATCGATGTTGAAGGTGGGCCCTACCCTCAACGCCTGCTAGTCTTAAATCACAGTCTTAAAGAAGATAAAATGCTGGATCGATTGATAAAAATATAGTTTTTTTACAGTCTTCTCTGCGTATCTCCCTTACTTAGGGTTTTTAAGAATGATTTTATACTGAAAATACAGAGTAAAATCATCCTTGAAACAAGGATCGATCCAACTAACAACCCTATAGCTATCTCGGCATATCTGAACCATAGATGGGAGTTCAAATCCCATGAAATCCCCATACTACTAAAGAGGGAAAACAACAGCTCCTCGAATGAAGGACATCCACGAAACAGGAGCTGAGCAATCTTCACAAGCATCTGAAAGGTGAGGTGAATCCAAGAGAAATGCCCCTATTGTGGATCGAATCCCCCAAATCTTTGCATAAATCTTCCTTCGAACGCCGAGACAGGTATGGAGTCGGGTAGCAAAAGACCCCTACATAGAAGAGAAACAAAGCTTATTACTTGACCTATCATTAAATGAAACCTAAAGGCCCAATCATATGCATAAAACAAGGCAAAGTAATAAACAAGTAATTAAAAATCACTTACCAAAGCTTAGCAATGTTGACCTCCAAAAAAGACATAATCATGTACAAACAAAACTGATTATTATTTGATTCCATAAGACTTTAAGCTAGAAAATATTATACTGGATAGTCAAAATAAGAGACCAACATCTCCCCCAGACTGAAGGTCTTGCATGTCCCTATGCACGAAAGTTTCAGATAGACAAAATTTGAACCTTCAAAGTAGATTATCAATCCTTGGATCCAACTCCAAAGACTGAGGCTGAGGTATTAAATAGGACTTGAACCTGAGGAGGAGACGGGGCAGATTGTTGCTGTATACTAACCAATTGTTCAAACTGTTTCTCTTTCTTCTTTAACTGTTTTCGAAGACTGCAATTTGTCCCTGTAACCTCATCAACCAAAGTTTGTAAAGAAGCTACTCTAGCCTTTAAAATGGCATTTTCCTGCTTGATGACCCGATCCAACCTCACATACTCTTGCAACTTCCTTGTCAATTTAAAATTCTTCTGCCTAAAATAATCAATTCCCTGTGCTGAAGCCTCCGACTTAGTAGATTTTGAACTTGATTTGGAAAGTGATGCTTTGGCAGATTTTAGACTTGATTTTGAAGGGGATGCTGGCAACAAAGGTTCACTGATAGGACTTGACATTGTAGAATAATGAGGAGAACCAGGAGAATCAGAGTTATCATGGGTAAAGGAAGCATCAAATGATGACAATTCGACTTGGACAGGCTCTTTACCCTTAGATTCCCTTCTCGCCTCTTTAGCAGCCATGCTGCGAGTAAATCTTCTATTGGGAAAAACAAACAAGTTTTCATGCCCCTTATCTCCCCCATACCAAGAGCTAACACACTGTCTCTTAGAGATTGGAGACCTGTTAGCATGTAATGGGGCAGGTTTCTTGCAACTATTAACAGCTGGTTCATGAGGGAAATCATTTTGATGAACATAATTGTTTGCAGAGGAAGCTTTCTCCATTAAATCAAAGATACGAGGCTCACCGGATTCATTCCTCAAGGATGACTGAAGATGAGGATTAGATAGTTCATATACGAACTGTTCCCATACCCGGACTTGCTTCTTTAATTCAGCTAAAACGAGCATTTTAATAAGTCCATGATGGTAAATACTGTGAGTTGGATGTTCTAGGTTCTTCCTAACTTGTGAAGCCATTTTACTCAGACTCTTCCAAAAATAAAATGGAAAATTCAGAATCTTACCAAACTCGAAGTGAGCTAATAGGAGAAAATGACAGGCTTTATAAGTGGAGAATTGGCCTTCACAGGTAATCAACTTGGTGATAATCATCAAAATATTGTGGAATTCCTCTCTAACCCAAAGCTTGGAGAAGCCCTTCTCACCCTTCACGGCCAAAAACTCAGGTTTGAAAACAAAGTCATACTCCTTCCGTGATAACCGAAAATTCTTAAACCATCTATCACCGGTGCGTGGAAGTCCCGTAGCCAATGAAATAGACTCCTCTGTCACTGCAAACTCCAGGGACCCCACCTTAGCTGTATGCCCATCGAAACTCAAAGCAAATTGTAAATAAACAGCATCATCATGGCCCTGTAAATTGGTTAAAAATGAATGCCACCCAGCCCGAATGAACATCTCCTTACATGCTACGAACTCAGGGATGGCTAACAACTGCTCATATGCTGAGGGTTCATGCCGGTTAAGCATGGTGAAGACAGGAAAAGAGAAGAACAACGAATTAGCAAAGATATCAGACAGTCAATTTCGTAGGCAATGGAAAACTTCATCAACCGTTCTCTTGACTGGCGAGGGTAAAACTAGAAACAACCTGATAGAATTATGGTAAAGAGTGGTAATAATTAGCAGATGTGGTGAGGATATCATGATAAGCCGATGTTCGTTCCATCCACGTCACAGGGAATGATGATCATAATATAACACGTTTTGATTCACCGTCACCTTATGGTGAGTTACAAATTAAATAAATGTTATAAATGTTTATTAAAGATTGCAAATCGACAATGAGGAATGAAATATTACCGAAGGTTAACACCATAAAATGATTTACAAATAAACATTGGTGTATTAATTAAATAAATTCCAAAGTTATTATGATAATCCATAGCTCCTCGACTTTGGTATAATCATAATCCTTAATAACAATTAGGACCAATCATGCGACATCCATTACCTTCACCAACGTTCATTATCTTTACCATATACATGCCAATTTTCCAATGTTTCTTCCAGCACCCCATATGGCACTCAATCCGGCACTTCAACAAATGTAAAATACAACAGTGCTTTCAGGCTGATAAAGATAAACAAAAATTATCAGCATAGTAGTAATTACCAGCATCTTGAGAAGTTGTTGTGCTATTAAAGCAAATGCACTCAAGTAGTGATGTAAAAACCATTAATTTTCCAAATATAAATCACTCAGATGAGTTAATAAACAAGTAAACTGGATTAAAATTTGTTAGACCCTCAACAATTTCGTGGCATAATTTCCTTATTGTAAGTTTGCTGCTTCATCTTAATCACACAGGAAACTAAATTGTGTTATGAAACCAATTTTTATTAACAAACAGTCAGGAACGCAAACTTCAATCAATCACCCTTACTTCTATGTAACTCAAACAATCAGAAATGTAGACTTCATTCTTGTCATTCATACAGAACGTTTTCCACCAGGACATGTGCCACAAGGCAAGGGGAATACTAATAGAAGATAATGGGGTACTAGTCCACTCTGACTCAGCTTCACACAGGATAGTTTGAGTAGTGCAACAAATAGCACTGAATTTCTCAGCTATGTTCAGGACTCAGAAAATATCAGGCATAAACCTTCTTTTACTAGAATCAGGTAACCCAAAATGCAGAACAGCTGGAGATGATTATCAACTGGCTATCAATTGACTTTTTCTCAATGAGTTTATTAAATTTTAATTAACCACCCTTATGGCCTCTCTTTTACCTTTACATAGGTACATTGTTCATACAGACAAGTATAGATGAGGCTGTTAAAGAAGATATTAGAGTCAAAACCCACTGCCAGCAAGCTCGTTCAGTACTCCGGTGGGGTAACTGTAACATCTAAGAAGCTTCTTCCCCAGGTAGATGCCCCATTCCCAACAGGCCTGTTCAGCACCCTGATGGGTTTGCCTGTTTATACCACAGGTCGGTACCCGCTGCTAGCGGACCTGTTCAGTATCCCGACAGGTTAACCTCTTGCACCCATTTTCTATCAGAGGCTCTTGTCCCAATTTCACCTTAAAGATAAAATTTATGATTTTCTCAAGCATAGATGAGTGGGGGAGCTGCTATGAAAACCATCTAGGAGTGGGATGGTACCAGAATTGGAAGAGTATTCTTTGTACATGCCTGTAAAAATTTGCCCAGATGAACAACTAACCTTTGCAACTGTAGAAAGTGAAAGTCATAAAGTGGCTGTACAACAATGTATATATATGTATTTAGTATTATAACAGCCAATAGATAATAACCCCCAAACTGCCCAGTCCTAGATACCTTTTTCAAAATGATGCCTATCTTAAAAATAATTGCATGCCCATAGCTGTTACTAAAAACAATTCCCTCGCTCCATCTAGTGTGAAACCAAGTCAAATGGTCCTAGTAACCCATAAGTTCATAAGCAAAAACCCCTTAAATCACTGATGGAGACAATGCCAGGTGGATAAGTACTCATATGAATAACGAGGACAGGTCTGAAAACCCTAGCAGCACACATCTTATTTACTTGATACAGGCATTCCAATCAATCAGTGAAACTCAGAAATTAACCCAAATTAACACAGTCCTTAAAAAAATGCTTTGCAAAAATAATCAAAGGCTGAAATAGGGTAGTGACGAAAAGACTTCCCTTAGGTTTCAAAACATTCTAAGCCTTATTGAAAAGAATATTTGCACCCTTCCAAAAAGAGACCTAATAAAACAAATTCTTGTACATATGTACAAAAAACAATTCCATTGAATATTACTGTGAGAGAGTAAGGGATGAAGAAGTCATTTCTATACCTACCAGCTCTAGCCTAGATTGCTGACTCATGGTATGAATGAACTCTTGCTTAGAAATGGGTTTGTGATATACCTTTAACCGATTCCCATTCACCACAAAAGCAGTCTGTTCGTCATCAATTGTCTTTATTTTGACAGAACCATTGTCAAAAACAGTCACAATTTCATATGGCCCCATCCATCTAGTGGTAAGCTTACCTTTGAAATGTTTGAACCGTGAGTCAAACAACAGAACCCAATCACCTTCTTCAAAATTCTTCTTCTTCAAAAATTTATCATGCCACTTAGTCCGTTGATTCTGTATCAACACAGTTCGTTGGACAACATCTTGTCTGATTTCATCAAGCTCATTTAATTGCATCAGCCTCTACTCCTGGGCTTCATCTAAATTCAGACTCAATAGTGCAGCAGTACGAAAACTCTTCACCTGAAATTCTATAGGAAGCAGAACCTGTTTCCCATAAACAAGCTGATATGGGGTATACCCTGTGGTATTTCTCCACGTAGTTCTGTAAGCCCACAAGGCCTCGGGTAGTCGGTCTTCCTAGTCCTTGTGATGTAGCTGCACAGTCTTAGTTAAAATGGATTATAACACTTTATTTGTTGATTCCACCTGACCATTTTCTTGGGGGTGGTAAGGAGAAGATTTATAGTGCTTAATCCCATATTGTTCTATAAGTGCTTTCACTGATTTAGAGACAAACTGTGCTCCATTGTCAGTCACAATTTCACGAGGAATGCCAAAGCGAGTAAAAATTTCTTCGTAAATAAATTCTATGACTGATTTCTCAGTGGCCCTCAATAGAGCTTTTGCCTCAATTCACTTAGTGACATAGTCAGTGCAGACTAAAATATATCTCTTTTTCCTTGACATTGGTGAGATTGGGCCAACAAAGTCCAATCTCCATTTTTCAAAGGGTTCAATTTGTACCTGGGCTTGTAAAGGCATTTGATCCGCAGCAGTAGGTCTCCCCACTCTTTGACAGCTGTCACAGCCCTGTACATATTTTTCAGCATCTTTAAAAAGTGTAGGCCAATAATACCCTGGATGTAACACCTTATATGTTGTCTGCTTGTCTGAGAAATGGCCTCCACAAGGTCCATCATGACAAGCCTGAAGGATGTCATACATCTCATCCTCCCTCACACAACTCCTGATAATCAAGTCTGGACCTGTTTGGAAGAGGTCATTGCCTGCCCATGAATAATTGGCACTTTGCTGTATGATTCTTCATTTTTCATAAGATGACAGATGAGAAGGTATTTTCCCTGTAACCAAATAATTGGCTATATCTGCAAACCATGGTGTTTTAATAGAAACAACAAATAAATGTTCGTCAGGGAATGTATCATCTACAGGAACATTATCATCAGCATGAGTCAATCTGGAGAGGAAATCTACAACCAGATTTTCTTTCCCTGGTTTGTCAACTATGGTAATGTTAAATTCCTGTAGCAAAAGCAACCATCTAGTAATTCTGCCACTAGTGATAGGTTTATTCATTAAACATTTAATAGCAGAATGATCAGTATGAACAAATACATCATAACCAATAATATAATGCCGGAATTTATTGATGGCATGAACCACTGCTAAAAACTCTTTTTCAGTTATTGTATAGTTCAGTTCTGCAGGTGTTAAATTTTGACTGATGAAATAAATAGCATAGTAAGTCTGATTTTCTTTCTGTCCGAGCACTCCCCCCAAGGCAGTGTCTGAAGCATCAGTTTGTATATGGAAGGGCAAAGACCAATTTGGCCCCCATAGAACTGGTGTTGAAGACAATTCTGATTTTAAGGTGTCAAAGGCTGTCTGACAGTGTTGATCCCAACAAAAACCACTGTCTTTGGCCAATAATTTGAACAGTGGGGCTGCTATCTTTGTAAAATTAGCAATAAACCTACGATAGTACCCTGCATGTCCCAAAAAACTTCTGGCTTCTTTTTGTGTAGCTAGTGGAGGTAGACTAGTAATGATTTCAATTTTTGCTAGGTCTACCTTAATACCTTCTGATGAAATGTGGTGCCCTAAAACAATACCCTCAGTTAACATCATCTTACACTTTTCATGACTTAAAGCAAGATTTGTTTCTTGGCACCTAATTAAAACTTTCTCCAGGTTATCCAAGGCTTCTTTGAAATCATTACCGTAGACTGTAAAGTCATCCATATATATTTCCACACAGTCATGGACTAAATCAGCCAAAATACCTAACACTGCCCTCTGGAAAGTGGCAGGAGTGTTACACAGTCCAAATGGTAATACCTTGTAAGCATAAGTTCCCCATGGGCAGGTGAAAGTAGTTTTTTCTTGATCCTCTGGGGATATTCTTATCTGGTTATACCCACTGTATCCATCCAGAAAAGAAAAATATGTTTTTCCTGACAATGTATCCAAAACCTGATCTATGAAAGGAAGATGGAAGTAGTCTCTGAGAGTTGCTTTATTTAGTTCACGGAAATCAACACATATTCTCCACTTACCTCCCTTTTTCGGGACAATCACCAACGGAGATACCCATTTGCTATTAGAAATGGGATAGATAAAATCTGCATCCAACAATTTTTGTAATTCATCCTTCACAATGTCTTTAAGCGCATGATTCATTCTTCTCTGTGGCTGCCTTACTGGTCTAATATTTTCCTGCGTATAGATGTGATGAATGCATGTGTCGGGGTGAATGCCTTTCATGTCTGTATAGACCCAAGCAAATGCCCCAGACTGTGCTTTAAGTAAATTAACTAACTAATTTTGCTAGTCTTGAGACAGATTTGCATTGATAAACAAAGATCTCCCTGGACTAATCTCCATTGGTATAGTTGCAGCTCCAACCTTCTCATCTATGAATAAAACTACTGATGATGAGGTGGCTGAAGGGTAGTACTGTTCTTGAAAATATTCTGTGAAAACATTGTCTAAGTCAGAGAAGGACTGAGGGAACTCAATACTAGTGGTGGCTGAGATAAATTGATCTAGGATATCATCTTCAGTCTGATGTTCCAGCCCCCTAGTTTGACTGATGGACAGTAAGGGTTGTCCCACATCCTCATCCCCGCAAGGATTCTCTAACCATAACATGTTTTCCAACACAGGCTGTGCTGGGGGATAAATAATCAGGTGTTGTAGAGAAGTGCCATTTGATATAGTTAAAATAACTTCTCTGCATCCTATAAAGGCATTGGCAATGGCTAACCAGGGCCTGCCTAGTATAACAGGATGTTCCCCCATTGGGTGTTTGGTTTGGAGTACCATAAAATCCACTAGATACTCCCAATAAGCTACTATGACAGTAATGTCATCTAAGGCCCCCACAGGTTTGACTGTGCTCCTATCAGCCAACTCCAAAATAGTAGGAGTAGGTCTGAGGAGATTATGTAACAGAAGTCTCTGCAAGGTGGTCATAGACATGACATTAATGGCAGCCCCCAGGTCAACTAGAGTGTTTCCTATTGGAATCTCATTAATGCAAATGGTCACCACTGGGTTTCCGGGATTTGCAAATTTTGGAGGTAAGGAACAGTCTGAAATATAGTTGGGCAGTTGGCCTAAAACATGTATCGTGGGTGGGTCTTTATGTTTTCGACCAGGTTTCTTTAAGCACAGTTACCTTACCAGTTTTGAATAGATAGGGACATCTCTAATAGCCTGAAGTAATGGAATATTGATACAAACATTTTTCAACTCATTTTCCAAATCAAACTGTGGATGAACCATAGGATTCTCTATTAATAACCTCTCTAGGTAAGGGAGGTTGTTATTTACTTGTGGATGAGCAGATGATTGGAAATGAGTTCCCAGTGCTTGAGTGTTTTCTGAGGCAATTTGCACTTCTTCTTCCTCTGGAATCTCTTTTTCATCATTTTCTTCTCCAGTCTCTTCATGAATAATCACTGCTGGAGGGGTTTTATTTAATGTTTTCCCAGACCTTAATTGTATTACCTGTAAAGGAGCTGAATGGATTACGTAAGTTGGAGCCATTTGAATTTCAGCATTATGAAGAGGCTGGGGAGGTCTGTTATTAGGGTTTGGGATAGGTTGGGCTGGCAACAATGTGGGTCGAGGTGGGTTTGGATTTTGATATTGTTATGGAACTGGGGGTATAGGAGGAAGTGCAGGTGGTGTAAAACCTAGTAATAGCTGCTGCATATTTGGTGGCATTGGACAGTAACTAGGAGGGGCTGTTGATTGTGTTCCTCCATAGGGTTGTCCTTGTGGTCCCCCATATGAATTTCCTTGCCAGCCTTGCTGCCATGGTTGGGTCTGAGTAGGTTGAGAAGGCCAATTCTGCCACATTTGTGGGCTCCATGGCTGCTGAGATTGCTACATGGGATAGTAATATGCAGGGTTTGGAAAAACAGGTTCTGGGGGCATGTTTTGGGTTCTAGGTTGCCAAGGCCTTCTTGTGGCATATGATGGATCCATAGGCTCAACATTAAGCTTGTAAAAAGATTGCAGTTCTGGTAAAGAAGGGAAATTGTGAGTAGGATGTTTATCAGAGCAAAGAGCACAGATTGAAATGGTATTAAGAGGGAACTCTCTCAAAGGGTGTCTTTTTCTGCACTTGGGGCAGAATATGTGTAATGCTGCTATGTCCTCTTCCTCTTTCCGTTTCTTTGTTTCAATGCATCAAATTGGGAACTTAAGGTGCCTAAAATGTCAGTTTTGAAATTTTCTAATAGGTTCCCCAATTCAACTCTTGTGACCCCACTAGTTCCTGTTGTTTTAGAAATGCGGGAAGGACCTTCCCTTGTGCTTTTTCCTGCCTTGGCTCTACTCCTAGAATATTTTCTGCATAGTTCAATAATCTCCTCAAAGGATTTATGAGATACATCACCTGAGGCCATCAAGTTGAGGATTTCCACATATTCATCCAGAATCCATTTCAGAAAAAGAGTTCTAACTGCATCCTCCTCTAAGGTATTATACTTAGACTTCTGTAATACAAAGTAGAAGCGTTCTAGGAAGTCCTCAAGACTCTCTTCTTTGTGCTGTTGCATTTTAAAGATATCATTTTGGGAGTCTCTAGGTCCACAGTAGTCTCGGTTTTTTTGAGGAAAGCACTCTTCATCTGTTCCCAAGTTTGGATGGTGGATTCCCCTAGGCTCATAAACCATCTAAGTGCAGAATCCTTAAGGGTGGATGGAAATAGTTTTAACTTTTGTGCATCCTGTAGGTAATTATAACTCCTGCATAAGATGTCAAATTCAAATAGAAAAGTATCCGGGTCTTCAGTACTTTTCCCATAGAAGGTAGGTAATGAAGATGCTGGGATATTTTTCATACTGACATCCCGTGTAAGATCCAGAATGGGGAAGCCAAAAGTTGTTTCCGTTCATCCCTCATGTTCTCCCTCTCCTTCCATCTGGTGTCTAGTTTCCTTATCACTCATGACAAGAGGGTTCCTAAACCAATTGACACCTAACCTGTCTCTTCTTGGGGATGAAATGAACTCCCAATGGTCTGGCCTAGGCCAAGATTGAAGATTGAAAGGTAAATCTGTGATAGATTCTACTTGAAAAACCACCGGATTCTGGGTATGTCCAAGAAGGGCGTTCACTTTTTCTATGTTCACTGTGTCAACCAAGTTGGGATATTCCTTTGGAGGTGAAGCTTGTTGGATCTGTGGGATCTCTACTGAATGTAACTGTTCACTGAGTGTAACTTCAGTTCCTGCTGGTCTGGTCCCTAATTCCACTGAATTTTGAGTGTTGTTGTTTTCAATTTTGTTGGCGGTATTCCTATCCCTATGGTTAGTGAAGGGGGGAAATTTGTTGTTTCCAATAAGATCGGAATGAATTTTAACGAATCTTCCCTTCCTATCTCTGGGTCTCATCAAAACAATTACTGAAACTAACAAGACTTTTTAATCAAATGAATCGAAATACCTATTCGACAAATGGGTTTGAAGGAACCTGTTATAACAGATGCGCAGGTTCTTACCTCTCGTCTTACCATCCCTTCTCCTCCAATCTGCCAAAAGAAAAACAGTCAAGAAATCAAATAGAGAACAAACTGATAAAAAAATGAATAAATATATCTACTGCTACTATTGCTAGTAAAGCAATCACACATCTATGCTACAAATGCTATGAAAAATGAGCAAGATACCAGTTTACCTTGGAGCAACTCCCGGGCAATGGCGCCAAAATGTTGGTTCAAATTAATGATATTTAATTTACCTTGATTTAATTATCGACCGGAGTACGTATACTTTGAGCTGCTACACCGTATGTGCGGACAAAATAGTTTCACTACTCAGAATTCTAGTCTACTTTCAAACAAAATAAAATGGATAAAGCTAATACTGTATGGCATGATCAATGTTAAGAATTACTAGATCTGTTTCTAAATAAAAATTAATTTGCTGATCCCTACCTTACTTGTAGCAACCTAGAGCAATCTTTCAAAATAATATGAAACTACAATAACCTTCCAAAATAATACTAGGCTACAGCTATCCTTTATAAGAAACAACTTATTAAAAAGAACTTGTCTAATCTTACCTACCAATGAATATGCTGAGTTAAAACTGCAATCCTGATGCTAAACTTAGACAAACATTCCTTACTCATAAACACTTCTAAATGAAATCTGTCTCTGCTTTCATCTTAAACCACTCACACACAACTGGCAGAATGAAGTCTCTCTTGCTGCTACGTTCTATATAAAATAAAATGCTGGAATTATTTCAAAGAGTGCACACCAATAAGTACTGAAATCGTTTGAAGTATAAACCATAGAAACAACACTCCTAAGAAACGACACTATAAACCATAATTTTATTAAACCTCCAAAAGCATGAATCTAACTGTTATTTAATCAACGCATAAGGTTGTTTGAAAAGCCCTGTTGAGCCCAGGATTGGCCCTTTTTAATCATCTTTAATCATCTTTCCTGCCCCTGTCCTACAACACTTATCATGGCAATCAGACCTATTGCCCTTACCTTATTCCCAAAATTACAAAGGTATGACTGATCATTGTTTTATTTTATTAATGCTTATGATTGTGATAATTAAAGCTGTTCATCTCTCAATTGTGCTAACATGTTATGGTTTATGAAGGTAGTTGAGATAAATGGACTGCAGGAAGATCAGGGATGAACAAGTCGTGAAAGAAGGGATGTTCGTTGCTTGTAAAGGGATCCTTGGGGCTCGAATCATCAATTAAGGCATAGCTGTGACAGGGCAGCTGTAACAGAATGCACTATCTTGAGTATGTTACTGCTCGAGTCTAGTTGTGAGATGGAAGGACCCCCACTCTTGGGTCAATTGATAACTTTCTCATATTTTGATGTTTCTGTTCTGCCACGTATTGTAACAGCTAGTTATTTAGGGCGCCTGAAGATCAGAGATCTTCATGGCTGCCCGATTATAGGGTTTGATGTTATGATTTGTATCAATATGGGGAGTTGCCTCGACCCAGGAGTTGAACAGCAGACAATTAATTCATTGTATTAGCAGCCGAGCAAAACTGTGTAATCATTCTTCTGTTAATATAAGGGGTTGCTTCTGAGCTAAAGGAATTCGTGTTGTTCAGCCAGCGTCTCTGTGTGAAGACTGGG
The DNA here is from genome assembly GCA_027924585.1 of Larix kaempferi. Taxonomy (NCBI): domain Eukaryota; kingdom Viridiplantae; phylum Streptophyta; class Pinopsida; order Pinales; family Pinaceae; genus Larix; species Larix kaempferi. Next base: position 51,455,395 of record BSBM01000510.1, read on the forward strand.
CCCGTCTTCCACAGAGATTGCTGAGTTAAAATAGGATTTTGAATTTATTATTGTGTGATGCTTTGTTCTTTCCTTTTGTACACAGCAGCAATATTTATGGTGTGGATTTTCAGTACATCTAATATTAGAATCCCTTGAATTTGGCAAGTAATACAGAGTGACAGTCGACTGAGTATAGACTTTATGCAATTCGTGTGATAATTATACACAGCCTTGTTCATCTTGCAGCTAAGTTGTGATCCCTTGAGCCCTTGCAATTTATCTTTCCTATTGTGTGTTGTTTATTTCCATTCTGCAATTCAATTTCTTAGAACAATTGACTCAATCTTTTGCAATTGGATTTCTAGATTAATGTTCAGTTTATGCTTTATGATTTCCAGAGTGATTAGATCAGATAAGTGATTGTTCTAGAATACTAACAGTGCAAGTGGTTCGGTTCGTGGTCGAGGACCACCATTGGGCAGAAGGACATTCATCGACGATCTTGTTGACAAAACTGATTCAGCTACCAGGACTCGTCAACGGGAAACTCCTATCAGAAGAAGCCCTGCTGATCCTGGAGTGCCAGCGTCAGGATCCACGGTGTAAAATATAGGAGCAGCTGTGATTCCCTCATATACCCCTGCTAAAGAAGGTACAGCTGGTTCAGCTGTTACAACTAAAGAATACGCAGCTACTACAACTGAAGAGTACACAGCTGCTACAACTGAAGAATACACAGCTCTTACAACTGAAGAATATGCAGCTGTTACAACTGAGGTAAAGAACGCAGGAACGAACGAAGAAGAGGATACATAAGAAAAGATGAATAATAGACATGAGAACGAAGAGGAAGAAGCAGTGGTAGAATACCATCATGAAAATGACTCTCGGCCTGTGTGTCAACCGCAACGATGCATGAACCCCAATCTGAGGGATATAGTGAAGGAGGAACTCCAGAAACTTTTGGAAGGAGGATTTATCTATCCTATTTCAGATAGTGAGTGGGTTTCCCCGCTTGTAATTGTGCCCAAGAAAAATGGTAAGTGGAGAGTCTATGTTGATTATAGGGAGATGAACAAAGCTACGCAAAAGGATCATTTCCCTCTGCCCTTTATCGAAAAGGTACTTGATACCCTATCAGGAAAAAAATTCTTCTCCTTTTTGGATGGGTTCAGTGGGTACAACCAAATTCAGATTGCTCCTGCGGACCAAGAGAAGACCACCTTCACTTGCCCCTGGGGAACGTTTGCCTACAGGGTGCTTCCCTTTGGTTTATGTAATGCACCAGCAATGTTCCAAAGAGCTGTAATTGGCATCTTCTCTGAATTGGTTAATGATAGTATGGAAGTCTTTATAGATGATTTTACTCCATATGGCAAGGATTTTGAGGAAGCACTGGAAAATTTAAAGAAGGTTTTAATTCGCCGTGAACAAGCTTGCCTCTCATTAAGTACTGAAAAATGTCATTTGATGATGAGTGAGGGGGTGGTATTAGGACATTTCATCTCTACCAATGGAATTGAGGTGGATCCTTCAAAAATTAAGGTGATAAAAAACATACCAACTCCTTCAACTCAGAAAGAGGTGCAAAGTTTTCTGGGACATGCTGGATATTACAAAAGATTTATAGAAAACTTCTCCAAACTTGCTTCTCCTTTGTTTTCGTTGTTAATGAAGGATGCACAGTTTGCATGCATGCCAGACAATGTTCGATAAGCTTAAAGAGAAGCTGTCCACAACCCCTATCGTAAGGGGACCCAATTGGACCATACCCTTCCACATTTCTTCAGATGCTTCTGATACCGCCATTGGAGCAGTATTAGGACAACAGGATGGTCAAGTACCTTATGCCATCTACTATGTTAGTAAAAACTTAGCCCCTGCTGAACTTAATTATACTGTTACTGAAAAAGAATTCCTTACTATTGTCTATTCTATTAATAAATTTCGGCATTGCATTACTGGGTATCCTACATTTGTGCACACTAACCACTCTACCATTAAGTATTTGATGAACAAACCTGTCACTAATACTAGAGTAACCAGGTGGCTTTTATTATTACAGGAATTTGATATTACCATTATAGATAAACCTGGAAAAGAAAATGTTGTTGCTGATTTTTTATCACGTTTTACTAACAGTGATGACAGTTCGCCTGTTCAGGATTCTTTTACAGATGAGCATCTATTCACACTCTCAGCTCATTCCCCCTGGTATGCAGACGTTGCTAATTATTTGGTTACAGGAAAGCTCCCGCCACATATGTCTAAATGAGAGAAGAGAAAAATCATCCAGCAAAGTGCCAGGTATTGTTGGCTCAATGGTCATCTCTTTTACACAGGACCCGATCTTGAGATTAGGAGATGTGTAAGGGAAGACGAGATCTTTCATATACTAAAGGCCTGTCATGATGAACCTTGTGGAGGACACTTTGCAGACAGAAGAACAGGGCATAAAGCGCTGTGGATGGGCTACTATTGGCCGACACTGTTCAGGGACGCTAAAAGATATGTTCAGTCCTGTGACAGCTGCGAAAGGATGGGCCAACCTAATAAGACAGATCAGATGCCTTTACAGCCCCAAGTGGTACTAGAACCGTTTGATAGATGGGCATTGGATTTTGTTGGCCCTATCAGCCCTCCTTCTAGACAGAAGGTTTACATTCTGGTGTGTACATATTACATGACCAAGTGGGTGGAAGCTGTAGCTTTGGCTAAGGCTAATGACTAGGCGGTGATTGATTTTCTGTACAGTGAAATCTTTACCCGCTTTGGGGTACCAAAAAAAGTAGTTACCAATGGGGGACCACAATTCATCTCACACCAATTTGAATCCTTGCTTCGGAATTATCATGTGCAGCATAGGATAGCTTCACCTTACCACCCCCAGGCCAATGGTCAGGTGGAAAGTACTAATAAAGTTATTGAAGCAATCCTTACTAAAACAGTTAAAAGCCATCGAAAGGATTCGGCTGACAGGCTTCCAGAAGCAGTGTGGGCATATCGCACAACTTGGCGCAACAACACAGGGTTTTCTCCCTATGATCTGGTGTATGGAAAGAGTGCCATCTTTCGAATTGAATTTGAGATCAAGACCCTGAAAACAACCACCTAATTGAATATGGATGTAACAGAAGCCCAAAAGAGGAGATTGAATCAATTAAATGAACTGGATGAGAAACGGTTAGCTGTAGTAGACCAGACTATGCTGCTTCAGCAACAGAGATCCAGCTAGCATGACCGATTCATCAAAAAGAAAATCTTCCGTGAAGGAGACTGGGCGCTATTATACGACTCCATATTCAAGAAGGATTTTAAAGGAAAATTACGTACAAGATGGCTGGGTCCATATTTGGTCGACAGGGTATTTGACAACGACACTGTTTGCCTGGTGACCATTGATGAAAACCGTATACCATTACTTGCTAATGGCCACAGACTGCGACTGCATCGTAAGCCCATCTCGAAAGATGCATTCGTTTCACAGATTGCTGCCGATCCAGATTATCAGTTGGCACCAGAGCAGGAATTTTTCTCTGCCTTTGCCAATCCTTATACTGAAAATCGTATTTGCTGTACATAAATAATTTCCTGTTGTAGCGTATAATTGTTGTTTTTGCATTTGATCTTTTCGTTTGCTGTCATTTTTCAAAAAATTTCAGGAAGCGCCAGGAGAACGACCAGATTGGGGCCGTCAAGCAAAATTCTCCCTGTGTCGTCCTGCGCTGTATTTTCCTTTTCACTAAAAAAAAAATAAAAAAATCCGGCAGCTGCAACATCTTTTCCGGCAGCTGTATATCTTTCCCGGCAACCACGTTATCGTTTCCCATCAACCGTAAAAATCCTTTTCCCCGCGGCCACAATTCCTTTTTCCCATCATCCCCAACTACTTTTCTGGTAGCTGCAACATCAGCAACTGCAACATCGATAGCTGCAACATCGTTTTCAGGCTGCCACCTAATTCCTGAGCGGCTGCCATCTCATTCCCCAGCGGTTGCCAACTCATTTCCCAGCAGCCGTAATATCCTTTTTCCCACCTGCCGTCAATCATTTCTTGCAGTTGCAACATCGGCAGCTGCAACATCTTTTTCCATGGCTGCAACATCATTTCCCAGCATCTGCATTATCGTTTTCCGTCGACCATAAACTCATTTTTCCCGGCAGCCGTTAATCCTTTTTCCCGGCGGCTGTGAATCATTCCCGGCAGCTGCAACTTCTTTCCAGTGGCTGCAACATCATGTCACATCGGATGCAACATAATTTCCCAGTAGCTGCATTATCATTTTCCATCGACCGGTAAAATCTTTTTCCCGACAGCTGTGAACTTTTTCCGACGGACGTAAACTATTTTCCGCAGCCGCAACCACTTTCCCGTAGCTGCAACAAATTTCCCCACAGGCTGCAACATATTTCCCACAGTTGTCAAACTTTTCCCGCCAGCTGTAATTTTTCCCGTCGCCGTAAAACTTTTCCATGACAGCCATAATTTTCCCCGATACCGTAAATTCTTCTTCTGGCTGCCGTGAATTCTTTTCCGGTGGCTACAACTTCTTTCCCGGCGGCTGCAACATATTTTTTTTTGGTGACTGCAACATCTTTTTCGTCGGCCGTGCTATCATGTTTTTGGCAACTTGCAGTGGTAACTCCCGTGTTAATAGAAGAATTGTTCCAAACCTGCTAATCATGGTGTTGATTCACCTCAGTCGTGCCGGCGAACTCATCATTCCGACCCCAAGGACGCGATGGTTTGTGTTTCACCGGCGGAAGAACTTATTGCCTTATCCGAGTCATCATGATCACACGTCTGACTGTGCACGAGTTCGGCTCCATGACATCACCAACTGCATGCTCCACCATTTTCCGCAGCATTACGACGCACAATTTTATGAGGTATGGCTTTCATTTATCACGTGATTTAGCATTGATATTATTTAAATGATATTAGTCGTACCTTCACTCGTACCGCCATTATACCTGATTAAACCTTTCCCTCGCACGACGTAAACGCTAATAACTGCCACCTTCCCCAATTCGGCATGGAAATTTCAAACGCTTTTCTGTTCTCACCTTTCCAAATTTGCCCATTCTCTCAACGTCTCCGCTCAACGATTCGTGCATCCTCTCTGCTGCAACTTCCATTCTGGGATCCTGTAATCAGTGGAATAGCAACTTCAGCTTGCAGCCAGGACCATGGGGATTCCAGTTCGCCATGAACCTTTCAATACATGAGAACTTAGGAGAAATCTTCAAGTTCTTGCTATTTTTCAAGCTGCTGGCTAGCTCGAATTCTTTGAACGATTGGACGGATTTGATCGGGACGCAGCCCTACAATTTGCTTTGAATCTTACCAAAACTCACTCCACGGTGTGAGGGCTGCGCATAGAAGTCTCTGAGATCATTATATCCGAGGTTACAACCATCCCGATGGTGGGAAAACCATGGTTTAACCGACGAGTCCCTGCAACGGTTACACGCGAAGAATTTTTACTCGAAGGGGAGCAAGTTGAAGCGTCCAGAAGAGGGATTGCACTGAACTCACTGCCGTGGCCATGGGACCAGGTTGTTGTCTTTCTCAAGAAGTACATTACTTGTGAAGGTAGATATCAAACTGTGTATAAATCTGAACTTCCTTTGCTTTCTCATCTCCGCCATGGCATTTTATTAAACATTCCATACTATTTATTACACGACTTGCGTCATATGGCGACATTTGTTCAGTATGCTAAGCACCCGCTTTCCTCTCTCACCCACCATGGCCTTATCAAATTGATTATTGTAAGAACCCTTGTCGAACATCATATAACCTGGGAACAGTTCATAAACCGACCTCAGCAACCCGTTCCCTTGCGGGTCGTCCCATTACAGCAAATACCGGTTTCACCACAACAGGAGGACCGGACTTCCTCCATTGAAATTGGGGGGGGGGGGGATAAAATGGAAGAAGAAAAACAACCAAGGGCACAAGCAAGACCATCCGGGGTGGGTGAAACCACAGTAGATGAACAACCAAGGGCACAATCAGAGCCATTCGAGGGGGATGAACCTCCATTAGAAGAAGAACAATTAGGGGATGAACCTCTGGCACAAGCAGAACCATTTGGGGGTGAAACTGCACTTGAAGGAGAACAACTGGAGGAACGAACAGAGCCATTAGGCGATGGCGTAGAGAAAACCTTTGTGGAAAACCCAGATAACAGGGCAGCTCCGACAGCAGAAGGTGAAATTGGAGCAACATCAAATGCCGCGGCAATGGAACCAGAAGATGACAGAGCCAGGGCAATGGAAGAAGACATTGAGCTGGTAACAATTGAGTCTTCACCAGAGTGGGTAGGAGGAGGAGCTGTAATTGAAGAAGAACAGCATGAGAGGCAAGAACACATTCCCTCGACCTCAACTTTGATCCCTTATGTACCAGCTCCACAGAAGGAAACACCACAGAGGGAAACACCACAAAAGAAAACACAACAGAAGAAAAGAAAGAGAGCCACCAATGAATTTAACCTAGTAGCACCAATCAGAAAGAAAAGAACTCGTTCAACTACAGCAACAGAGGCAGCCAGGAAAAGGTGGGCAACCCTAGAGGCACAGGTTGAGCCCCCAATCCTTGTACCAAGACCGAGGGATGCTTCACAAAGGCCAGTGGAGGAAGAACCTGGAATTGAAGGACTTCTGGATGAGAATGCAATGTTAAAAGAGGACCTCCAAGTGCTCAGGAGGGAATTGGAAATCTAGAAGGAAACATGCAGAAAACAGGGTGAAAGAAAAATGTATACATTGATAGAGGCTGCAGACCAAGTGGAGGAATCAGATTCTGCTGGAGCTAGGGAGGAGGATGAACGAATACTCTGCCCCACCTGTGGAGAAATCTTTAAATAAGCAGGCCATAAAATTCTACTTAACACTTATTCAACACAACATCCTGTGGCCACAGTGGGGGAAGCAGTGGAAAAAGAAGGTGCTTCCACACAAGAACCAACACTTTTAAACATCCTTGCTGAAGCTGCCACTTCCCACGATGCAGAAATTATGGAACAGGTAGGAGAAGAACATGGGATGGAGGACGCTCTGGAGCTTAATAAGGAATATATTGTAACCCCAGAGTGTTCCCACGATACAGAGATCATAGATCAGATGGGAGAAGAACTTGGAATGAAGGATACTTTGGAGGCCAATGAAGAATTTTATGCTGTAACCCCAGAATGCTCCCAGGACACAGAAATTTTAGAAGAAGAGACACAAAGGTAGGACAGTGATAAATTGGAACAGGATGCTGCAACACAAGAACTAGCAAACCTGAATATACTTCTCCAATCGGCCAAACAGATGGGAGAAGAACCTGAGACAGAGGAGACTCTGGAGTTTAATGATGAACTCTGGGTTGTAACCCCAGAGGACTCCCATGACACAAAGCTCCTAGGAGAAGAGTTGCAACAATAGGAGGATGAAGAGGCAAGCCAGGATGTTGCTACACAAGAACCAACATCCTTGGAAGCTGTAACAGGAGCTCCTAAATTTCATTTAAAAGATAAACCTGGAGTGGATTTCATTCCCGATACACAGTGGGGTGAAGATGAACACGTGCAGACACCATGCTCAGGTGACACCGAAATTTTGGAGGAGGAGCTGCACAATGAGAAAGAAATCCAATCTCAACAGCAGAAAGACAAGGAAGACACTGCTACACAGGAACCAGTGTCTCTAAAAGCAATTATGGTAACTACTGAAGAGAGCCTAAAAGATGTTGTTGTCACACAAGAACCAACAACTCTCTTATTAAACTTAGATGTGCTAGAAGACACTGTCCCACAAGAACCAATGCTTCTCCCTCTTAGGAATGTTATTGATTTAGATTTAGATTAAGGATTTCCTTCTAAGTCTCCAGGCACAGCATAATGAGACTGTAGGAAGATGCCCACTACACTAACTGCATTTCCAGATACCAGCAATTATCAGTGGAAGGGGAACAGTGATGAAGGAAGATGTTGGGTTACTCACAGAGGCTATTCAAAAGATAGATAAGGTGCCTGGGTTTCCTACAATTTTTCCTCTCTCCATGGATAGAGCTCAGTACATAACTCATATTTTGAATAATGCAGGTTGTTGCATGAGGACATGCAACAGGGTAGTTGGGGGGAGATGTTGAGCCCAGAATTGGCCCTTTTTAATCATCTTTAATCATCTTTCCTGCCCCTGTCCTACAACACTTATCATGGCAATCATACCTATTTCCCTTACCTTATTCCCCAAATTACCAAGGTATGACTGATCATTGTTTTATTTTATTAATGCTTATGATTGTGATAATTAAAGTTGTGCATCTCTCAATTGTGCTAACATGTTACGGTTTATGAAGGTAGTTGAGATAAATGGACTGCAGGAAGATCGGGGCTGAACAAGTCGTGAAAGAAGGGATGTTCGTTTCTTGTAAATGGATCCTTGGGGCTCGAATCATCAATTAAGGCACAGCTGTGACAAGGTAGCTGTAACAGAATGCGCTATCTTGAGTATGTTACTGCTCGAGTCTAGCTGTGAGCTGGAAGGATCGCCACTCTTGGGCCAATTGATAACTTTCTCATATTTTGATGTTTCTGTTCTGCCACGTATTGTAACAGCTAGTTATTTAGGGCGCCTGAAGATCAGAGATCTTCATGGCTTCCCGATTATAGGGTTTTGATGTTATGATTTGTATAAATATGGGGAGTTGCCTCGACCCAGGAGTTGAACAACAGACAATTAATTCATTGTATTAGCAGCAGAGCAAAACTGTGTAATCATTCTTTTGTTAATATAAGGGGTTGCTTCTGAGCTAAAGGAATTCGTGTTGTTCAACCAGCGTCTCTGTGTGAAGACTGGGCCCGTCTTCCACAGAGATTGCTGAGTTAAAATAGGATTTTGAATTTATTATTGTGTGATGCTTTGTTCTTTCCTTTTGTACGCAGCAGCAATATTTATGGTGTGGATTTTCAGTACATCTAATATTAGAATCCCTTGAATTTGGCAAGTAATACAGAGTGACAGTCGACTGAGTATAGACTTTATGCAATTCGTGTGATAATTATACACAGCCTTGTTCATCTTGCAGCTAAGTTGTGATCCCTTGAGCCCTTGCAATTTATCTTTCCTATTGTGTGTTGTTTATTTCCATTCTGCAATTGAATTTCTTAGAACAGTTGACTCAATCTTTTGCAATTGGATTTCTAGATTAATGTTCAGTTTATGCTTTATTATTTCCAGAGTGATTAGATCAGACACGTGATTGTTCTAGAATACGAATGAGATTTATTCCCTGCAATTGTTAATTAGATCTGGTACCATTTCTTATTGATGCATGACAGAGAGGAATTGAAGTGTAGCAGTTAGAAGGCAATTGGGATTGCATAGATTTTTGGGATGAACATGGATGATAGAAGATAAAAGTATTTACTTCTAATGGTTTGGTGTTTAAGCATAGATTGTGCACTTATCCTTTGAAACAAAAAAATTTCTCGGGTTGACAATAAATTTCATATGCTCTGTGTGTATTGGTAACAATTTATCTGCATATAGAGTGCTTGACAAGCCCTAAGTACTCTACAAACTAAAATCTTCAAATCTTCTGCTAACTCCACAAATGTTGCAAATTCTTTTGAAATCCACACAACACAATCAAAAAATATCCTACAGTCTTATAAGCTCAAAAGTCAAAAGGATTAAACCGTTGTTGGAGCTATTCACTAGTCGCTATAATGCTAACAACAAAAGAAATATGAGATTTCAATCTAGTCTTTTCATTAAATCGATTCTACAATAAACCAAATCAAATCCATTACACAGTTTGTAAATGCCATAACTTTGGGCAAAAGAATCATATCCATCAATGAGCAACACCACACTGAAAACTAAAGAGGTTAAAATACAAATCCACTCTTATTAATTTATTGAATCGGTTCTACAGCTAGACTGAGTGCATGTAATAGTAATTTGTCTTCTGCAAACACAAGCCTTATTCTGAAGCACAAGTAAACAAAACCATTACCATTCTATTATGAAACAATGCCAGAGTATATAAGCTTCACTCTACTTACAGAAATACAAACCACACGTAAATACAAAGGATCAGTGTTGAAGGTGGGCCCTGCCCTCAACGCCTACTAGTCTTAAATCACAGTCTTAAAGAAGATAAAATGCTGGATCGATTGATAAAAATAGAGTTTTTTTACAGTCTTATCTGCGTATCTCCCTTACTTAGGGTTTTTAAGAATGATTTTATATTGAAAATACAGAGTAAAATCGTCCTTGAAACAAGGATCGATCCAACTAACAACCCTACAGCTATCTCGGCATATCTAAACCATAGAACACCTATTTCAAGAAATCTAGAAAAATTCTATTACAAGGACTTCTATGACATTGAATTTTTTTGTAAACATTTTATTTATTTCATTTAATTTGTAAAAATTATGCATTAAATAAATATTCCATTAAAATTGGAAAAACTAATCCTAGAAAGAATGTTTTATTGATCACAAATTTTATTTACTCCAAGTGTTTTTAATATACAATCATAAAAAATGAAATGTTGTATCATTTATAACTAGTTTTGTATGCCATAAATTAGGAGGAGTATATGAAAATCTGTAATTTGTTGAATCGTGAGAAAAAATATTCATGAAGATATAAAATGTAGTATTAATCAAGTTAAGTTGCACACATAATTGCATGTTTTATTACAAGAAGATCTCTATCTATATTTGAAGTGAACAAAGTATCATATTAAATATTTTTATTGTTAAATAACATATTATAATATAGCATGATTGGAAGGAAATCACAATATTAAATTAAAATAAAATAAATTATAAGAAATGTATTGATGTTGAACCAAATAATAACTATAAATTCGTCAAAATTGGGATAGTTGTTAGGTACAACATTATACATACACAATGAAAGTGTGAAGAAATCGAATTAAGAAATCATGGACGAGAATTACTTTCACCAAAAGGCAAAGAAAATGATAAGATTTTTAAATGTTGAAGAAATAGATGTTGAAACATATTTTTCAAATCTTTTAGTTGAACTTTATATATGACCCCATTCTCTTTTGAATTTATTTATGGCACATATCGAATGAGTCTAAATAGTCCACTTAGTACTCATTATCAATTAATTATATGGTTTTACATTGTATTTTATTCCAAAAATTACATACCACATTTATACATTCATTTAATGCATATAAGAAGATAAAAGATAGAACATATCTCGTGCTTTGTTGGCCTGTAAGAGATTATTTCAGTTAATCATAATTGAGTTAGTAATACAAACTTACAAAAAAATGAATTGAGAAATCAAATTTCTTATAGTTCAATGTCACTCACTTATGACCAATCACGTACTACCCTTAATACCACTTAGCACTCATTAGCAATAAATTTTGTGTTTTTAGACAATTGCAACTTTAATTATATGGGGCTTTATTTCAAAAATTACATACTGCATTGATAAACTCCTCTTATTAATGAATATACGCAAATAAAAGTCAATAATTTATTTCATGCCTTGTTGGCTTATATGAGATTATTGCAATTATAAACTATTAACTTAAGAATACACATTTACAAAACTTTGTGCGTGCCTTGTTGGCTTTTATGAGATGATTTTAATTACAAATATTTGATTTAAGAACGCAAATTAAAAAAATATTTTGAATGGGGAAATCAAGTGGTGTATGATGCAAAACAATGTCAAACTAAAGGCAATCATAAATAATATTAATAATTGTATTTAAATATTATTGTTATATCTCATCTATCTATAAAATTTTTAAAAACATACAAATTAATTCATCAAAAAATGTGTCCAACTTGTATTGAAATATTGCAATGTACGCGTTAACAAATTTCTAAAAATTAATATCTTCACCTACTATAAAGAACTCAATGTTCTATTGAACATTCGAATGTAGTTTCGTTTCTCTTTGATACGATGAAGTGTCTTAAAAAGGGGGAATAGAATTTGGACAAGCCAAGTATCAGGTTCATGTCCTATATAAGCCTTTGTTAAGATACAATTTGACCGGTATCCGGGGAATTGAGAAGTTAGCTTTGATGTATCTATTAGCAATATATTTGATTCTTCGTACGTATTTCCATATTTGGACCACACATCACTTAACATTTTCTCATAAAATTGTATCACACTACATTATTTGAATTTTGTTTGCAAGTGACAATGAGACCTGTCCCATATGAATTAAAAGTCACTTGTATCGGTATTTGATTTTTCAACTACTTGTTGAATGTTTTTACATTGTATTTTATTCCAAAAAATACATATCACATTTATACATTCATTTAATGCATATAAGAAGATAAAAGATAGAGCGTATCTCATGCTTTGTTGGCTATTATGAGATTATTTCAATTAATTGTAATTGAGTTAATAATACAAACTTACAAAAAAATGAAATGAGAAATCAAATTTCTTATAGTTCAATGTCACTCACTTATGACCAATCTCGTACTACCCTTAATACCACTTAGCACTCATTAGCAATTAATTTTGTGTTTTAAAACAATTACAACTTCAATTATATGGGGTTTTATTTCAAAAATTACATATTGCATTGATAAACTCCTCATATTAATGAATATAGGCTAATAACAATCAATAATTTATTTCATGTCTTGTTGGCTTGTATGAGATTATTGCAATTATAAACTATTAACTTAAGAATACACATTTAGAATAAGTTATGGATTAGGAAATCAAATGCCTATACCTTTCAAAATCATTCATCTATGACTCATCATGCTTTAATCTAAATTCTAGTACACTTAGCACTCATTATCATTGAAGTAATATTTTTTGTAAGAAATGTGCTTTTATATAGATGGAGGTTTAATTCAAAATTTGTGTGTCACTTGTATTAATGCATATAGATCAATAAAACTAAAGAGAACTTAATTCCTTGTTGGCTTTTGTGAGATGATTTAAATTACAAATAATTGATTTAAGAGTATGTAATTTAAAAAATATTTTGAATAGAGAAATCAAGTGTTGTAATGCACTTGTATTAGTACATATAGATAAATAAAACTAAAGAGCGTTTCTTGCATGCCTTGTTGGCTTTTATGAGATGATTTAAATTACAAATAGTTGATTTACGAGCACAAATTTAGAAAATATTTTGAATGGGGAAATCAAGTGTTGTATGATGCAAAAACTTGTCAATCTAAAAGCAATCATAAATAATACTAATAATTGTATTTATATATAATTGTCAATTATCATCTATCTATAAAAGTTATAAAATCATACAAATTAATTCACCAAAAAATGTGTCCAACTTGTATTGAAATATTGCAATGTAATCGTCAACAAATTTCTATAAAATAATATCTTCACTTAATACAAAGAACTCAATGTTATATTGAACATTCGAATGTAGTTGCGTTTTTGTTTGATACGATGAAGTGTCTTTAAAAAGGGGAATAGAACTTGCACAAGCCAAGTATCGTGTTCATGTCCTATATAAGCCTTTATTAAGATACAGTTTGACCGATATCCGAAGAATTGAGAAGTAGGCTTTGATGTATCTATTAGCAATACATTTGATTCTGTGTACTTATTTCCATATTGGGACCACACGTCGCTTAGCCTTTTCTCATAAAACTGTATCATACTACATGATTTGGATTTTGTTTGCAAGTGACAATGGGACCTATCCCATATGAATTCAAAGTCACTTGTATCAATATTTGATTTCTCAAGAACTTGTTGAATGTACTTGTTAGTAACATTTGATGTCCATATCGCAACATCATAATGTTTTAGGCAGTATTTTAATACTTCTAATTGAAAAGTCCTACAAAAGTAGGATCTATCACCAAGCTCCCAATCTGGTTTTCTTTGAATTTGACAACTCGTTTCATCTTTGAAATACGACGAGAAGAATGCTCCTTCCATTTCAAAGATCAACAAGATCTTCCCACTGATATTAACTCCCATCTGCATTGCTGCCATATGCAAAAACTTGTCAATCTAAAAGCAATCATAAATAATACTAATAATTGTATTTATATATCATTGTCAATTATCATCTATCTATAAAAGTTATAAAATCATACAAATTAATTCACCAAAAAATGTGTCCAACTTGTATTGAAATATTGCAATGTAATCGTCAACAAATTTCCATAAAATAATATCTTCACTTAATACAAAGAACTCAATGTTCTATTGAACATTCGAATGTAGTTGCATTTCTGTTTGATACGATGAAGTGTCTTTAAAAAGGGGAATAGAACTTGCACAAGCCAAGTATCGTGTTCATGTCCTATATAAGCCTTTATTAAGATACAGTTTGACCGATATCCGAGGAATTTAGAAGTAGGATTTGATGTATCTATTAGCAATAAATTTGATTCTGTGTACTTATTTCCATATTGGGACCACACGTCGCTTAGCCTTTTCTCATAAAACTGTATCATACTACATGATTTGGATTTTGTTTGCAAGTGACAATGGGACCTATCCCATATGAATTCAAAGTCACTTGTATCAATATTTGATTTTTCAAGTACTTGTCGAATGTACTTGTTAGTAACATTTGATGTCCATATCGCAACATCATAATGTTTTAGGAAGTATTTTAATACTTCTAATTGAAAAGGCCTACAAAAGTAGGATCTATCACCAAGCTCCCAATCTTGTTTTCTTTGAATTTGACAACTCGTTTCATCTTTGGAATACGACGAGAAGAATACTCCTTCCATTTCAAAGATCAACAAGATCTTCCGACTGATATTAACTCCCATCTGCATTGCTGCAACATATATAACATTAACATATTTTCACTTCAAAACTTCATTGCTTAATGGCATCAAAACATATCCAATTTATTTCCACTCCCAAAAAAACAACTTAATGAAAAAAATAAAAGTAATTTCCGTGGAATAGTTTTTGTAAAATCTCAAGCACAGTTGAATCTAGCTACTATGGATTCCTCACTGGTGAAAGATTGCACAACATTTGCAAGAATTAGCATAAAAAAAATTTAAATGAATGAAGAACAATACACATGAATTGGTGAATAATGTCAATATTATTAACTGTCCAACCTTAACAAAGGTTAAGAACACCCATATATACAAATCTGGAAGAATTCGAATCCATCTGGAGTGTTCACACTGATCTAGCTTAGAAAAAGCTCAAACCCCCCTAGGTTGACCAAAATATCCCAAACCATCCCAAACTGGTTCGAATCTGCAGTGTGAATGTTGGGAATGACTGGACAGGCCCATGTGACCGCACACATGTGAAGAAACTGGTTGGTTAGAGGTTTGGAGTCTAAAAATGGTCAAAAATATGACAAAACAAGGCAAGATTGTCCACAAAGTGAGCAAATGCGCCCTAGGTAGAAGAGAAGCATGCTGAGTGCATTAAATGACCTGAGGAGGGCGCTCTAGGCATGCTGAGTGCATTAATTGTCCTGGGGAGCACTCCACAAAGCTGGTTTGACTCAGCACTTGTTCACATTGCTAACCAATTCATGATAATTTGACCATTTACCAACTAATCAACTTAGGGATGTAATCATTAATCACTTGGGATAATTAATCATCATTAATAAATGATTAATGTACATAGGTGGAAAAATGTTCTAACACCCCCCCTTAAGCTAGACTTAGTGAAATATCAAAAATTAAGGCCTTGGCAACTAGGCTCAAGTCACCTTTTACATCATAAAATTTATTTGTCCATGTAAAATGAGGAAAGAGGCAAAACCACATGGGAAAAATCCTCCCTCAAGAATGGACATGATACAGAGATGATCAAAAGGTCTTCAACAGGTCTTGTTCTTCACTTGAATGAGTTGAATGAACAACTTCTTGCTGAAATACTTGGTGAAGATGTTATGGATGTCATGATCATGCACCAATTCTTCAATGTTTTGTAGGAAAAAAACATGTTGGAAGGCTCCTTGAATCTCATCATTTGATGATGGGGGAGCATTATAAGAATGATTCTTGCTGCATACATACTCTGATATGAATACATGATCAATAATGGAAAAGATATCTCTGCAAAATCCTTCCCAAAGAACATCAAAAATCTCAACAAAATCTGCATTTTGAGGAGCTTCCACATGGCAAATCAAACCATGAATCTTCCTTCCGAACTGATGTAGCACCTTCCCAAATCTGTAATAGAGATCATGTGGCTCTGATATATCAGAATAGGAGCCATATGGAGCAGCAAAAACTAGAGGTATAATGTCTCCATGATCGAATGGTTTTATAGTAAGAGAAGTGTGTGTAACTGGATCACACTGACAGTTGAGCAAACTTGAAGGGTCTGGAGACTTGAGTTTTGAACCATAGGTGGTAAGATCAGGTCCAGACATGTGGAACAGCAGTCCCATGATAGCCAATGACATGGCTGTCCAACCAAGGAATGATATGCAAGACATAAAACCAAGATAGATCAGTGACACAGTTTTGGAAACAATAAAATTGTGAGATTTTCCAACTGTAGAACTTGGGGTTTGTGTGGTCTTTTGGGCATCCGATGGTTGGGGAAATGGTTTGATGGCTGTCATAACCTGTATATCAGCCTGCATATTATCTTCCATATCAGAATATGAAATATCTGATTGAAGTGGGAAAGAGCTTTCAGAAGGCATGTCAAAAACTAGTGAAAAATTACTAGTATTGGGAGAAAGCTTCGGTGAACTGGATGGAGATTCTTTCAGGGAAGAGACTGATTTTTCTGAATCTGATATATCAGAATGTAAATCAGAAACAGAGATATCAGAAAAATATTTGGCTCTTTCACCCAAATCATAGAGCTTTTTACCTTTGCATGTGGCATAGAGGCAATGATCTTGTTCCAAAGAGAGCTTGGCTTCTTCTCTTCTTGCAAAATCTGGAACATCAATGTTATGTTCTTCAAGTAGCTTGGTTAGAATGTCTATCTTCTTTCTGAAACATGATTTTTCATTGTGAGAACCTCTGCAATAACCACATTTGGGCTTCTCTTTCTTGCTCTTCATCTTCTTGACTTTTGAATCTTCATCACTTGAACTTGAGCTTTCATCACTTGAATGCTTCTTCTCCTTCATCTTCTTCTCTTGAGGTTTCGGCCCCTTTGGTTTTTGCTTGCCTCTTCCATATTTCGAATCTCCAGCTGCAAGAACTTGGTCTTTTTGCTTGATGGATCCCATCAAGACCAGCTTGTCTTGCTCTTGAGTTAGCATCTCCATGAAGTCAGCCAAAGATGGCATCTTCCAACCTCTAACTGTGAGCCTTGTGGAGTTGAAGGAAGACACAAAAACTGAGTATTCAGAACCCAATTTGGAGAGAATGGACAACACCAACTGTTCTTCTTTCTTTTCTATGCCACATTGTCTGATCTGCAAGACCAAGTTCTTGAACTTGGTGAAGAAGTCCTGGATGGAATCGAAATTCCCTGGGCTCAGTGAGACAAGCTCATTTTCGAGCTGGTGGCCTCTCATCTCATCAGTCTTTCCAAACAGTGTCTCAAGCTTGAGCCACACTTCATTTGGAGTTGCTAGACTTTCTACATGAAACAGGAGGTCTCTCGAAATGCTGAGACCAAGGAGGCCAAATGCCTCATCCATTCTGTTAAAAAACTTGGATTTCTCCACAGCTGAGTTTGGCTCAACCTCAGTGCCCATCGTGATTCTGTAGAGACCCTTAGATCTCAGCAAAATCACCATTTCTACCTTCCAATCGAAATAGTTGAAGGGTGTGAGCACGTTTGGGTGAGATGGCTCCATTCTCCTCTGCTGCAATTCGCACTTGCTGACAATGTTGAACTCCAATACCTGCAAACAACTCTCAAATCACTCTGGAGGGATCTACACTCACAGATTCGAACCCTGTATGGATAGTGGGTGCATTCGGGAGAGCATCACACCTGAGAGGAGCCACTAGATTTCTCCAGTAAGCTCAAGGCAATGGCCTCAGGAATTATGTGGTTTCTCCACTGTTTCTGGCAATCCACTACAACAGTCTGCTGGTTCGAATTCTAGCTCCAAGAGCTCTGATACCATGTAAAATCTCAAGCACAGTTGAATCTAGCTACTGTGGATTCCTCACTGGTGAAAGATTGCACAACATTTGCAAGAATTAGCATAAAAAAAATTTAAATGAATGAAGAACAATACACATGAATTGGTGAATAATGTCAATATTACTAACTGTCCAACCTTAACAAAGGTTAAGAACACCCATATATACAAATCTGGAAGAATTCGAATCCATCTGGAGTGTTCACACTGATCTAGCTTAGAAAAAGCTCAAACCCCCCTAGGTTGACCAAAATATCCCAAACCATCCCAAACTGGTTCGAATCTGCAGTGTGAATGCTGGGAATGACTGGACAGGCCCATGTGACCTCACACATGTGAAGAAACTGGTTGGTTAGAGGTTTGGAGTCTAAAAATGGTCAAAAATATGACAAAACAAGGCAAGATTGTCCACAAAGTGAGCAAATGCGCCCTAGGTAGAAGAGAAGCATGCTGAGTGCATTAAATGACATGAGGAGGGCGCTCTAGGCATGCTGAGTGCATTAATTGTCCTGGGGAGCGCTCCACAAAGCTGGTTTGACTCAGCACTTGTTCACATTGCTAACCAGTTCATGATAATTTGACCATTTACCAACTAATCAACTTAGGGATGTAATCATTAATCACTTGGGCTAATTAATCATCATTAATAAATGATTAATGTACATAGGTGGAAAAATGTTCTAACAGTTTTTTATACAAACACATTCAACTACTACTCAAATCACTAATGTTTAAGAATTGTAATGAGATAAACTACAATTTAAAAATATAATTACAATAGTCGAATTCATTTGAACTATTTATATGTTAATATCTACATACTACCTAAATTTACAGTTTTTAAGTTTAAATCAAGCAAACTATTTATATGTTCATTTTTACATACAACCTCATACTATATTTTAATTTTCAAGAAATTATAAGAAAAATTCATATAAGCACATTGCAATGAAATTCAAATCACAATTTAAAAATATAGTTACAATGGTCGAATTCAAACCAATTATATGTTAATTTATACACACCACCTAGATTTACAATTTTTTAAATTTCAATTAAACAAGCTAATTATAGGTATTTTTTACATACAACCTGATATGATTTTCAATTTTTTTAATTTCTAAGAAATAAGAAAATTTCATATGATAACATTGAACTAACATTCAAATCACTGATTTGTAAGAGTTATAATGATCAATTAAGAAGCAATTGATAAATAAACTGCAATTGCTCAAACATAGTAATTGTACGTTAATTTATACATACAACCTAATACAATTATTTAATTAATATGGAATACTACATTTTTATGCAAACACATAAGACTATTATTCAAATCACTAACATTTTATAACTCAATATCTCAATATAAATAAACAAAATAATAATATGTTAATTTATAATAATGACACAACAACAATCCTTATATGAGTATTATGAAATAATATTGACATTAAATTGATAATAAAATAAAACACAGCAATAACACATCACATGTAGAATTAAGTCATCAAATGTAGAATGACCAAGAATTTATATTATAAACTTCAAGATTTCGTTTATAGAGGAAATGAATAACAATCATCTTAATGTACTAATAAAAGTCATTGAAGATTCTTCAAAATATCTCGAACATCGGGTGCCTTGTAGAATTTATTCAATAAGCTCCACAGACCAGCGATCGACCATTTATCCTCATTCTTTCCATCAAACGAAGGGGCAATAATCACATTTTATTTGGGATTTTCTTTCTTTGTCTCCATTGAACAATCCACTAGAATAGTGTTAGTAGCATCATATTGAGAATACATTCTCCACACTTTTTTCAGATGTTTTTTGTATATAACTTGTGTTGAATTATCAATGTCATTTTTTCCCTTTTGTTGTTTGCAATCTGAAGTAGTCCATGTAAACAAAAATTTAGCTTGTAATGTTTCTGAAACCAGCTTTTCCATAACTCTTGTTGTGTTTTGTTTCAAAGATGTCGTCCAAATTGCAATGTCAAGAGATTCTTTTCTGGGACACATTTCAAGAAATGTTTTTGCATGTGGACGAAACCAAAATGATTTTTTCTCTATCGTGTAATCTGCGGCCCTTCCCATTTTCTCGATAAATTCTTTTTGTGATGCATCACCATCAACGCTCTGATAGAAAATGTTATTCAATTCAAAAATAACTAATTTCTTTTGACTTATAATAGCTGCAAAACAATAATGGATATCATAGTTAATTCATTTTATTCATGCTACATAAATTATTAATAAAAAAAATTGTTGAAGAAATACACTCACTTTGAGTATTTTTTGTACTAGTTATTGATAAGCCACACTTCTCTTGTATTGTCTTCATAGAACCTAGAGCCAAAATAACAAACCTTCAATCAAATACCAATAATACTTCTTTAAATCAATTTTTTTTTATAAGACATATTTTATGTTTAATTGAAAATAAGAGACATGTGAACTACCTGATATGATATCATGTTCTTGACTATGGCTTTCTGTCACATTCCCTTGATCACTGTCTTTTTTCTCCTCATTTTCCACTGTAATAAACATATGAAATGTTATAAAATGTATCAACGAATGAAATTCATTAAATAAATAGGCATAGAATCCAAAGAATCTCTAGAGAAAGAACAAAACAAGTACAATACAACAAAAGAAATAAAATAAATTATGTACCTGGTATGGTATTTTCTTCGTCTTGTATTTGCATTTCGAAAACTTCTACGACATTGTGCACACTATGTTGATCATTGCTTTGTTGCAAAGTGTCGTCGTTGTTTTCTTTACAATTTCCGCCATTAGTAGTTATAGTAAACATCTTGTTAATCAAGATTTATAAATAGCATAGAATCCAAAGAATCACTAGAGAAAGAACAAAACAAGTGCAATACCTGTGTAGGACCCCTCCTTTAGGGTCCCCTTGAACTGAACCTGAAACTTTAACAACTTCATACAAACAAATTAGCCATCATAGTTATTGGAAAAATAAAATAAAAAGCGTGAATAACTTAACAAAAATAAGCAAAACCTTAACCTGTCAACCCGATCCGGCTGGTCCATTGTCGCCTTCATCTTCCGTAGGATCCCTCTAGCAAAGCTCGTTTAACCATTGGCGAAGCAATCGTTAGCTTCGCCACCCAACCATAGGCTCATGCTTTCAGTTGCATGGCCTCCCCCGAGCTTTGGGTCCTAGAGCTCACACACAATAAAAAAAATCATGAAACCCAGTTTGGGATTCCCCCCCACCAAGATTTCCAGCCAAACCCTTAATAGCAGCAAGTCATGAGGTAACTCAATATTACGATAGTCATCCAGGGTCTGGGTCCTTTACCCATCCCCAAAGTCTCCCTTTTAAAGGAAAATCCCTTGCGACACATGTCGCTTCATGCATAAATAATTATTTAATTAATTCTTTAATGATAAACAACTCACCCATCCAAGTGTCAGTTTCTCTAGGAGATGCACCAACATCCCTAAGTTTGCTCATGTTTGTCCCCTAGATATTTTACTTAACTCCTAGATTTGTGGTGCAGGTGGAGTTGACTAGGTGTCCATGTCTAGGATTCCATTTTGCTCCTAAATAAATATTTATAATAATTTTAAGTAATCAGGAATATCCTTTCATGTGAAATGCCTAAATAACACTTAATATTATTTAAATGCCAAAGTGATCATTTATGTGCAAATGCCTAAAGTACTCAAATGCATTTATAAGTAAATTTCTAGGTGCAAAATTATACGTTTCAACGTAGTTAAGCTTAGCAATCAACTTTTACTAGGGACTCGGTGTCGTGCCGTTGGGCCTCCTTGTTCCTTAATTTAATTTCTCTGACATGGCACCACTTCGTCGAGTCCAGTCATCCATAGTTTCCATTCCTCGGCAAGGAACCACATTGTTGGGTCCTTGCATTCACTCTTTCCATTCTCGGCAGGGTACCGCACCGTCGGGCCCTCCTGCCGTCATCCTTCTGTTTTGACTTGCGGGAACTTCATGTAGGGATTTCAGGAGCCGTTACCTTCCATTCTCCATCTACACGCTATTAGGGACTAATGGCATTGAGGAGTGAGTCCGTTCTCACTGCGCGCCCCCCAACTCGTACGTGACCAGCTCTGTCGTGGCCCACCTCGTACGCTCTCACGCTTTACTCTTGAGCAAGCGGATCAGTGCTTATCTGCTCAAGCGTGGTATTCCGTCGGAAGTCGACATTGTCGTCGCTCTCCCTGTGTGTGATTTACTCGTACTCTACGATCCTTCATATTCCTTTGTGTGTCCGTTGGTGAACCGTTTCACCTGTCGCTACACACATTTCTCACAAACGTAAATTAGTAGCACTGTCCTCAATAATCACAATTTCGTTTATAAATCTGTTGCTTCATTAAGCATCTATAATTTACTTAATCATTACTCATTCGTCTAATCACATAATCAATTACACAGTTAGTCGTTAAGCATCATTCATATGTATAGTTTTCATATCAAAGTTAATCGTTGAACAACATGAAATTGTCCATTCACAATAACTACCCAAATGCACATATATCAATCAATCGTAATCATAAATATACTCAAAATAAAATCATAGGGTTATTTTATTAATGTTTCAAACAGTCAGGTGACTCAGCAGGTGCCCTCAATGTCTATAGTAGTCTAGGGGCACTACAATTTTAAATCATTCTCAAAGTAAATTCAAATGGTTCGTGTTTTACTTAGCCGATTCATTTCAAAACTAGTACCTCATTATTCTAAACAGTTAAGGTACAGAGGCGGGCATTACATTTACTTAGTCAGTTCATTTCAAAACTAGTACCTCATTATTCTAAATAGTTAAGGTACCGAAGCGGGCATTACATTTACTTAGTCAGTTCATTTCAAAACTAGTACCTCATTATTCTAAATAGTTAAGGTACCGAAGCGGGCATTACATACACCCCCTCTTATTAAAACTTCGTCCCGAAGTTAAGTCTCATGTGCTTCCATGGTGAGTTTTCACTTCCTTTTCACATTCATTTCTTCAATATATCCACAATTGATAATAAAATTTCATTTCTTCTTTTCTACCCTCATATAAGTATAAGCTACGTAATTGGTAATATAACTAAATCATACCTTTCGTAGTGTAGTAATCCCCACAACATTTCTCTCTTGACTCACTAATTGTAACCAGGATTGAAATCATCTACAACAAATTCTTTCAATTCAACAAAACTATAAGTATGTCATTTACGAAAATATTGAAAACACTGACATATTTCAACATAAGGGATAAAATATTCAATTCCCAACTTCTCCCTTTTCTATAATTACGTATATCTATCACATGTTCAAAACAATGTCTGAATTTCAAAATAAGAATTTACCCTTCCCAATTCTGTTCTTCAATACATTCCTTAACCATTACTACTAAATCTTACATGGAACCTCTCTCTTCTCATAATCCAAAGTATAATTAAGTACTAGAGTGCCATTTACTTAGTATAGTTTATTAGTATAATCTCAGATTTTTATAAACAAAGTCATGTAAGGTTTTCTTCTCTTCCTAACTTAAGCACAGTTAAGATTCTATAATTCAAGTAAGTTTAACTTCTCTCTTTTCACATTTCAAAGCACGATTACAACTAGTAGTGCATACCTTGGAATCCATCACCTTGATTTCAGAAAATAAGCATTTACCACCAATCGATAAAATTCTTGACGCATAACCCATCATCAAAGTATATGAACCCTGAATATCATTCAATCTTCCATACTAGCAATAATAGAGAAGAAGAATTCTAACCTGTTCGAGATGCGAGGAGTGTCTTTGCCAAAGGAGAGGAAGCACAAATTGCAACTTCAATTTTTTTCTACGTCAATCTTCGTAGCAATTGTATGTCATAAACTTAGCTTAGAAGACAATTATCACCATTCGTATCCTCGCCAACATTGTAAATTTTGGGAAATGTGAAAAACTTTCATAATACTTGAAAGACTCTTCAAATTTTACAATTTTACAACCTAATTTCTAATTTCCCATTTTCCTCAATGTCAATAAAAAATATGACAATAATTTTCAAGAGTACTAATGTTTATTTCTAATTACACCAAATAAATAATCCATTACTCAATTATTTAACTACCCCAATCCCTTCCATCTCACAACTTTTATAAGCACAATGGCATACCAAAAATATATAAAGGATAAATATAAGAATTTAATTATACGGTGCAAAAACTTTAGAACATGAATTTAATAATCCTATCTTGAATTCTGGATATACACATATATACCATTTGGATTAAATTTGGAAGTAAGGAATTAGAACAACTCTGTTTAACTCTCCCTCATTATACCACTTTCACTTAACTATCACAAGGTTTCGATCTTGCCATAATATTCATTTATACAACTCCAACACGCATATAACTATAATGATGGTTCCAGTTTTTATGTACTGGAAACTATGCCATTTTTAATATGAAATTTATTACAATATTTCTAACATTCATTCCTTTTTACTCAACTACGCAAAGCCTGTATAAGCTTGTTAAAACATAATTTTTAACTCTTCATAAGCATTTATCATACAACCTTCATAAGGTAATATAAAACCACATAAACAATATTTCTTACCACAATTAACAGACAGGATTGCATACTTGATTCGATTATCAAATTTAATTAAAGCTTAACACAACTACCGATTTAAATAAAAGTTAGCCAACCGCTGGTCCAATTATCGATCCATTTAATAATAATAATTTCCTTCATTCAATAAACTGAATAATAAATCCTACATCTGTCAAGGATGCATGAATGATTTCCTAGAGCATAAGCATTCGATCCATGGTTCTCAACTTAAAATAATAAAAAAAATCACTTGTTCAACATGTAGCTTTACTTACCATCTTCCCATGTAAATCTATTCGTGTATATTGTAAATGTTGTCACTTTTAAAAATATAATAACCACATTTCATTAAGTAAAGATTGCATCTCTTTATCATTAAAGCGTTATGAATTTTGTCATCCTTGATATACGTAATATCAATCCATCACTCGCAGTCAACTAAGAATGAACAGGTGCACGACAGCAGTCACGAAATCCTTTCAGATAGCGGTCCTATAAACTACAGTCACGAAATCCTCCTTTCAATGCCAATACCCATAATATAAGGCTCGTTTTTAGGACGTGGAGAGTTTTAGATCCCGAGGATAAAGGCTAGAATGACATATAGCGGGTAGGATTTTCATGACCCCAACATCTGGTAATAGATCCCTAATTAAGAGGAATGCCGTGAGCCAAATGATACAGGCCTTCAGGACTTGCTAGGCATACATGAAGATTCAATCGGATATTTTTTTCAAGGCGATAACACTACAAGATTCAGTCCAAAACTTGGTCCAATCCCTACTCGGAGTTGGATAACATTACTCAGCATTTAGCAGAAAAATTATTTAAGGTTGGTTCAATCACACAGTTAATGATATGAGAAAAATCCGATTCATTCTTCTTTCTGGAACTTAACTCACTACATAGCATAAACTCATTTATGTCTTCATTCGGTTATTTCGATACACAGTTCCTTAATAGACATCTGATGCAATCTTGACTTAAGACTTTAACTCAATGCAAAGTAATTTAGGATTAAGAACGGTTTGGTCTCCATTCAAGGTTCTAAGTTCAATACATAGTTTCCAGAAACGGCTATGGAAAAACTAATTTCCAGAAACGAGTCTGGCAAGGGACCAAAAGTATCAAAACTTTGGGATAGTCTTAGTAGGAAAATGTAGGAATAGAATGAAATATCTTTAAACTGTAAGAATATTTAAACAAAGTATTATGGGTATTCAGGTTCCCATGTTGGGAAGTTTGTATCAATGTATTTTTCTAATCTTCACGATGTTTGCTTTTTAATATGACGTGGGATGGTGGATCTTTTCCAAATGAAGCGGTCTAAACAAAATTAATAAACAGAGTGTTAGACGACAACAGTACTACTTCAAACTTTTGAGAATAAGAGTTAATTAGCTGGTCATCGGGTCAGTCGATATGATGATGGGATTATCGCCAATCAGAGCGGCCTTTCGCTATAGCTGGGCATGGATTTGACTTGGATCGGATCAATCAAAGTTATATTCTATCATTATTTTACACGGAGAACGTGGATTTGAGTTAGTGGTACAACTCAGATATTAGATCTGGACAGTGACGGAAACAAGGAACATTCTATCAATCGAAATCGTATTGCATCTACGAAAGAAATCACTGAGAGGAAAAAAAATAATGGAGCTACCGAATCAAATTCGCGAGGTTGGAAACATTCAAGGGTGGATCAATAGTTGTTCTATTCATTAGAGGTATGATTTTCATCCACGGGAAGGAACTCAAGGGTTCATCATATGAAAGGAAAGGGTCTAAAATCAAACGGTTCAACAGAGGCGTAAGGGTAATCCACATTGTTGAATTCAATGTTATAAAGACTGAGAATTAATTTTGTAAAAGAAATTATACATGCGGAGTTATAGTAATTTAACACTGAAGGTCTGCAAGTTTTGAGAGTTGAATTCGTATTCAATCAGAATTATGTAATCCTTACAAATCGGAACCAAGCTTTATAACGCCTAATAATTGGATTTGTAATTATACAAATTGAATTGTGATATTCAACATGATCATGGATCTGAAATTTGAAAAACTAAAAAGAAATAGATCGGAGCTTACATGACAAAGATATAATAAGAGATATAGATCTAAATGCTTTTGATAGAGATATAATAAGAGAAACATATCTGAACGTTTTTTTACAGAGATTTAATAAGGGAAACAGATCAATTAAACGTAATTCCAAATGATAACGGTTACATAAACACATAAGAACATAGATAACATCCTCCAGATACATGCCAGGAAATTGCTAAGAATAGTGCGACGCATAAATGATCAGACACATGGCTGAGTACTGCATTCCTGCATAACCCTAATCTATCAATTCAGATGAGTTAGGTATACAGGTCATTCTTTAAGCTGCAACCTAGCTGTCTGTCGCCACAACCATAAACAGTCCACACCTAACGATCTTGCTCCCGTGATTGGTAACCGTGTATTAATGACTATCTATTCATGTGGAAAACACAAGCAACAAAGGCGCCAACTTACAGGTAGTTAATGGTGATTGAAAGGATTGATGCAGAGCTTAATAGACCCGATCTTTGGTTATCCAGGAAAAAGGGAGAAAAGGATCAACACAAATTGATATTTAGGAAACAACAAGATTCAAGGATTAAGATAGTATATAAGCATTCTAATATAATTGCATTTCAATCCTAATTCCATTATATACCCAATATCTAATTCTTGATTTTTACTACCATCAATACATTGAAAAAGGATTATATATATAATTATGCATATATTCTTCTTAACTAACATACTCACGCAGTAGTGTTAAATAATTGCAATTCCCACAATACCTATAATTATTCATATAAGTCTTTTCTTATTTCCTTATAACTAGCATAAACACGTAATAATACTGATTAATTACAACTCACACAAGACATATAATATTGATATATGTCATTTCCTAGATTTCTTACAATCTAACATATATGAAAAGTATAATTATCATGGTCTACTTCATAGTCCCCCATCACTGACAAACTCATGCCCCCTTTTAGTATTGCCACTAACATACTTCAAAACTTTTTAGATATATATATCACATACTTCATAACATTTATATAAATTTTCTTGTAACTTTTTAAATAATTAGATATATATTTATATACATCAATATATATACCATATTTAATGTGGCTAAAAAGACGCATAAATTTTCTCCGTAACTCTGTGAACAACTAGATCTATATTCACATACATCAATATATAAATCATATTACCAAAAATGACGAATTCTAAGGATACATAAATAGTTGTGTAAATTTACTTACAACGCACTTACTTTAATTTCATTACAGCCAGAATGGTCCCTTTAATTTTCTACTGCCGAGCAGGCATAATTTCTGCAATTATAATCTATTAATACATTATCATTACTTTTCCTTTGTTTCGTCAACTAAGAGGATTTCTTATCCAATGGTAATGCGGTGGCAGAGTAAAAGGGTTTGACGCTGATTATCTAAATTATAGCTCAACTGACAGAGCGTGAATGAGTAGAATGTACTGGGTAATATCTCAGAGTTAAATGAGCTGAAATTTTGGAGCATAGTGGTGCCAAGTGCAGTCACCATGAGCTGAAATGAAGGCATCCACCGTGAACTGGAGGTTGGAGGTCG
Organism: Larix kaempferi; assembly: GCA_027924585.1. Classification (NCBI taxonomy): domain Eukaryota; kingdom Viridiplantae; phylum Streptophyta; class Pinopsida; order Pinales; family Pinaceae; genus Larix; species Larix kaempferi. The sequence goes on from BSBM01000510.1 coordinate 51,483,740, forward strand.
CAGTATCGATTCTTCAATAAAAATAATAATAATTTGATATGCAGGGACAGAGGTTTCGACCTAGCTACCTTCAGGTTTTAGGAAAGCGTTAATCATTACCAGGATTTAATAAATGAGAGGTCTACCTCAAAAATTAATTTAAATACCCGATCTGGGGGTTTGGTCAATACAAGATCTCATTTCATATTTCTGAATAATTCGAATTGAAATAAATACTCTTAAAACGAAGAGGGATACAGTCTTTCCCTGGAGATTAGTTTCACCCACGGAAATGGGTGCAATTTAAAATTGATTGGAGATTTAATCTTCACATATGGAGATATACAGAGATAGATGTAGATTAAAATCAATCTGGAGATTAGCTTACACATATAGTGATGGGTGCAAACTTTCTGGGCATCACTCGAATTAAGATTTAAGCAAATAGAGTTGAGTACAAGATCCGGCCCTACTCAACAACCCTGGAATGAATTCGATTTGGTAAAACAGAGATCTAAAGAAGATAAACATAGGTAGGATATCGGCTTCTTGATTTAGCACCTGGAATCTAATATCAGTAATTATTCATTTAATTTAACTAAATTTTTAATCAGGGATCTCATCAGATACGTATACATAACGGATTACCGACCCAATTGGAAGCGTCGGGGTTGTATTCAGAAAAATACATAAGCAGAGTATCGAATTACTTGACAAAGATTAATTTAAACAACGTTTTGAACAGAGATCTCGTCCAGTACTCCTATAACAGATCTCACATTCAGAAAATATAGGTGTATAGGCAGAGTATCAAATTTCTTGCCGAAGATTAAATTTGAAACAACGTTTAGAAGATGGCACATACAGGATTCAGATCCAACAGTAAACTAGAACAATTGGTCTACCATGAAATTGCAGACATATCTTAAATGTGTGCGCCTATAGGGTTCGATTCCCGTCACAAACATATTTCTGAAATAAACTACAGAGTTTGCTCTCCTTGCAAACCTATGAAGATCCCTTCTTCTTTTTTTTTAATTCTTAGCAAACTTTTAAAGGTAAAGATAGATAGAGATATAACTCTTATGATAAACTTGGATGCGTATTCCTCCATCTCGGTTGCATTCATTAATTTACAGATATTTAAACATCAAGTCTAGTCAACATTTTTCAACTACAATATTCAGAAATATATGGTAGAAATATCTGTAGATCTATCTATTCCAGCCAAGATTCTAGTAAATAAAATTGTGCATTCATATTCACTTATTCCCAATAGAGAAATCATAGGAAAATAAACTAGATGATCAAACCTGATTTCAACGATCAGCTGTACGATGATGAGCGTGTTGATATGTCGTCCGATCCAGACCAATTTTTGCTGACGATCTACCGAAGACCCCTTGGCAGAAATACGAGTCGGTTCCCTCAAGGCTCGACCGGCTCTGATACCAAATGTAGGACCCCTCCTTTAGGGTCCCCTTGAACTGAACCTGAAACTTTAACAACTTCATACAAACAAATTAGTCATCATAGTTATTGGAAAAATAAAATAAAAAGCGTGAATAACTTAACAAAAATAAGCAAAACCTTAACCTGTCAACCCGATCCGGCTGGTCCATTGTCGCCTTCGTCTTCTGTAGGATCCCTCTAGCAAAGCTCGTTTAACCATTGGCGAAGCAATCGTTAGCTTCGCCACCCAACCATAGGCTCATGCTTTTAGTCGCATGGCCTCCCCCGAGCTTTGGGTCGTAGAGCTAACACACAATAAAAAAATCATGAAATCCAGTTTGGGATTCCCCCCCACCAAGATTTCCAGCCAAACCCTTAATAGCAGCAAGTCATGAGGTAACTCAATATTACGATAGTCATCCAGGGTCTGGGTCCTTTACCCATCCCCAAAGTCTCCCTTTTAAAGGAAGATCCCTTGCGACACATGTCGCTTCATGCATAAATAATTATTTAATTAATTCTTTAATGATAAACAACTCACCCATCCAAGTGTCAGTTTCTCTAGGAGATGCACCAACATCCCTAAGTTTGCTCATGTTTGTCCCCTAGATATTTTACTTAACTCCTAGATTTGTGGTGTAGGTGGAGTTGACTAGGTGTCCATGCCTAGGATTCCATTTTGCTCCTAAATAAATATTTATAATAATTTTAAGTAATCAGGAATATCCTTTCATGTGCAATGCCTAAATAACACTTAATATTATTTAAATGCCAAAGTAATCATTTATGTGCAAATGCCTAAAGTACTCAAATGCATTTATAAGTAAAGTTCTAGGTGCAAAATTATACGTTTCAACGCAGTTAAGCTTAGCAATAAACTTTTACTAGGGAATCGGTGTCGTGCCGTTGGGCCTCCTTGTTCCTTAATTTAATTTCTCTGACATGGCACCACTTCGTCGAGTCCAGTCATCCATAGTTTCCATTCCTCGGCAAGGAACCACATCGTTGGGTCCTTCCATTCACTCTTTCCATTCTCGGCAGGGTACCGCACCGTCGGGCCCTCCTGCCGTCATCCTTCCGTTTTGACTTGCGGGAACTTCATGTAGGGATTTCAGGAGCCGTTACCTTCCATCCTCCATCTACACGCTATTAGGGACTAATGGCATTGAGGAGTGAATCCGTTCTCACTGCGCGCCCCCCCATCTCGTACGTGACCAGCTCCGTCGTGGCCCACCTCGTACGCCCTCACGCTTTCCTCTTGAGCAAGCGGATCAGTGCTTATCTGCTCAAGCGTGGTATTCCGTCGGAAGTCGACATCGTCGTCGCTCTCCCTGTGTGTGATTTAATCGTACTCTACGACCCTTCATATTCCTTTGTGTGTCCGTTGGTGAACCGTTTCACCTGTCGCTACACACATTTCTCACAAACGTAAATTAGTAGCACTGTCCTCAATAATCACAATTTCGTTTATAAATCTGTTGCTTCATTAAGCATCTATAATTTACTTAATCATTACTCATTCATCTAATCACATAATCAATTACACAGCTAGTCGTTAAGCATCATTCATATGTATAGTTTTCATATCAAAGTTAATCGTTGAACAACATGAAATTGTCCATTCACAATAACTACCCAAATGCACATATATCAATCAATCGTAATCATAAATATACTCAAAATAAAATCATAGGATTATTTTATTAATGTTTCAAACAGTCAGGTGACTCAGCAGGTGCCCTCAATGTCTATAGTAGTCTAGGGTCACTACAATTTTAAAGCATTCTCAAAGTAAATTCAAATGGTTCGTGTTTTACTTAGCCGATTCATTTCAAAACTAGTACCTCATTATTCTAAACAGTTAAGGTACAGAGGCGAGCATTACATTTACTTAGTCAGTTCATTTCAAAACTAGTACCTCATTATTCTAAATAGTTAAGGTACCGAAGCGGGCATTACATTTACTTAGTCAGTTCATTTCAAAACTAGTACCTCATTATTCTAAATAGTTAAGGTACCAAAGCGGGCATTACAACTTGGATATTAAAACAACAATATATTAGACATTGGTTTTTGCAATTGGAAGGATTCTTGATTAGTCAGCATGGTAGTCCTTTGTAACTCGTTTTCTATGACACATGCCATTCTTCTTCCATATGTACAGCAAGCCTCTTGTAAATTTGTCCCCGCATAAAGAGAAATAATCAAATTTAGATCACTATGTTGTTGATGCATTTGCAATAATTCTTCCCAAAATTCAAAATCTCTCTCCTTTTCATCAGATATGTCTCTAAAACTGTGAGAGTATCTTGAGGCCTCTAAACTTTTTGACTCTTCACTATAGAAATGTATAGTTAAAACTATATCATAACTATAGTTATTTTGTTCTTTATATTCATAAAGACTGGTAGCCATTTTATAGTTGACATTTGAGTCCTTGACAACAATCTCCAGATCTTGGCGTACATCCTTACAAGACCAAATTTCTACTAAGATAATCATAGTAAAATCTTTCAACCCATTTTTTTCGATTAAAAATCGAAACAATTCAATATAGTGATCCTTAAGGAATGATTCATCTTTCAAAGCCAATGTATCCAACACAACAAAGTCAGTGTATAACATTGGTTGAAACAGACAAGGAAAAGAGTGCAAAAGTGTTGACAAGAGGCTAGGACCCCCATAATGACAACCGAATTCAAAACTGTTCTCAATTTCCTGTATATCTGTCGATGCATCAATTATTCTATCAAGGACCACACAGGCTTGTGGAGAAAGGGACTCTATTTTTGTATTTCGTGATCCTTTTACATATTTACACCCTTCTATTGTCTTACAGAAGTTGGCAAATATGATATCAGTAATTCCATAATGCTCAAGAATATTGAATATTGTAAGAATCTTATCATTCAGATTCTTATCATGACTTTTGCAATATGTTACCATTGCCTCCAAAATTGTTCTTTTGGTTTTCAATTGTGAACAATAATCTTTCATTTTTATGGCATTGGTTGGATGGTTTACTGGAATAGAAAACCAGACAGTTCCATCCAATAGTTTATCTGCTACAGAACACATTTCTTCAGCGGTTAGTCCCTGAAGGGGATGGAAAGAACTTGATACCAAACTGTTTAGACTATTTGTCTTATAGTTTGGATCCTTAGGTTGGTTTGGAGAACACATTAATGTCCCTAGTTTGTAACAATTAAAAAGAACTTCCCATTTATCCCAAGTAGTATCATCAAGATATAACAAGACTTTTTTTTCAGCAAAGTTTGTTAGTGGACAATCGAAGAAAGAGCACAATATTTCATCATCAACCTGTTAAAAAATAACAAATATAAATTAGTAAGAATGTGATATCAAAAATAAAATAGCCATGAATTTAGTTATAACAATATAAACTAAGTGCAAAAAAAAAAAATTGCATACCTTGTCTTCAGTCGTCTTAGAATTCCCACATTTTTGTTTCTTTAATTTATTTGTGGCAATTAGGAATTGTCTTGCAGATCGCACAGAATCAATGAATGGAGTTTTGAAGAACACTATGTTTGCAGAATTTAACTGGCAGCAAATACGAATCACCACACTGGGAGCAACTAATGGATCTAAGAATCGAGCATTACATTCTTTGTACTTCTGTTTTGCCTCCCCAGATAGACTGAATTTAGGATTTGATAATATTTCTTTTGCTGCTTGAATGGTGTGTTGCCCATCAACTATCCAAAAATTGATGTTCTTGGCATTTATATCCATTTCATTCATTATTTTCACAGGGTTTCCAATCGTATCAGACTCTTTTGTGTCAAATGGAATCAGAAGAGCATCAGGCAATGCTGCTTGAAATTTCTGTAGGAATGATTTTACTAATACTCGAACATTTAAATCATCCCGTGATCTCAATTTATATAACTTGGGTGCTTCTACACATCTTCGAACATCCACCTTCATGGTGAAAGAGCTTGAAAATAAATAACTGTCCTTAAAATTTTCAAGGATTTCATTGCATTGGTCAGCAAGCTTCTCTATCTGAGAGTCTTCTTTTTGGGATTTTACAAACTCTGTAGTAGGCATGAACTCACTTTCTTTAATGCTCTGTTCTAGCTCAGCTAAATATACCCTTCTCAAAGCAAGCAATTGAGCCTCAAGTTTATCATCTGGTATTTTATCAAGTAGTTTTCCTCTTTGTTGCAAATAAAGAAACACAGATGATGTTTTCTTACATCTCACATAGCGATATTTCATAACGTTGGTAATACATTGTACAAGATCATCACAACTCTTTAGGCTAGATTCATTGAAGCTCTCAAAACTGTCCAACTTAAACTGTGACTTTTTTATTGACTCTGGAAATTCTGTATTAGTATCAATCAAATCTGGTCTAAATTTTGTGTAATCAACTTGGCAAGAAAATAATTTCACTTCATTTTCTTCAATTACCTCCATTTGAAAATCGATCTGACTATGATTGAGAGCATAGCAACTAACAATTATCCCTAGCCTTTGTATATCATTTCCATCCATGGATCCAAATAGATACATATCTGGAAACATATTCATGGGACTTTCAATCTCAACATACCAATCTTCGACATACTCATATACAACAGATGTTTTGAACTTTTTAATCATTTCAAAATTAGAACCCATTGTTGAATTTATAATCTGAGTTGAATGACGCTTTTGTTTTTTGAATGCTGATTGTGGCATTTTACTTGCTTTGGAGACGACAGCTTCTAAAAACAATAATAAGCAATTATTACTATAAATAAAATGAAATCAAAATCACAAATATTACCATATAGTCTTCTAGTCTAACCATTTAGAAATGAGAGAATAATATTTAAAACCACCATACCACATGGGGGAGACGTTGTTTGTGTGTCACTTGCAATTCGTTTTTTCTTCAAATTATTCATTGAAATTGTCATTGCACCAGAGTCCATAGCTTCTAAAAACAATAATAAATAGTTGACTATAAGTTTAAATTGTTTTAAAAATACATGAAATAATGAGCATTATCAAACAATATTCTATTACATGTCTTTTATTCACATGCACAAGAATAATAAGGGTCATGTGTTATGGAAACACATTAAATACTTAGAGATAAATAAAAATCCATTGCATCTAGCACAAGTAGAGACTCATTAAAAAGAAAATTTTTCCTTCTAAAAAATGCTAGAAGGAAATGCTTATGCTAGAAAGAAAGCTAGCAGTCGCTAGCTTTCCTTGATCTTTTGCCATGTGCTTATTTCAAAATAGAGCACATGGCACAAGCTCAAGGTATAAGCTAGCAAGCACCAATCACCATGGACAGGATTTTTCTATTGGAAAGCTAGCAAATGCTAGCTTTCTTTTTAGCATAGGTATGTGTTATTATCCTATAAGTAAATGCTTATGCTAGAAGGAAAGCTAGCAGTCAATAGATTTCCTTGATCTTATGCCATGTGCTTATTTGAAAATAGAGTACATGGCACAAGTTCAAGGCTTTCCTTGATCTTGTGCCATGTGCTTATTTGAAAATAGAGTACATGGCACAAGTTCAAGGTATAAGCTAGCAACAACCAATCACCATGCCTAGGGTTTTTCTATTGGAAAGCTAGCGACTGCTAGCTTTCCTTCTACCATAAGCATGTGTGACATGCTAGAAAAAAATGTTTATGCTAGAATGAAATGTAGCATTCGTTTAAAATAGAGCACATGGCACAAGCTGAAGGTATAAGCTAGCAACCATCAATCACCATGGACAGGGTTTTTCTAATTGAAAGCTAGCGACTGTTAGCTTTCCTTCTAGTATAAGCATGTGTGTTTATTTTAGAAGGAAATTCTTATGCTATAAGGAAAGCTAGCAGTCACTAGCTTTCCTTGATCTTTTGCCATGTGCTTATTTCAAAATAGAGCAAATGGCACAAGCTCAAGGTATAAGCTAGCAACCACCAATCACTATGGACATGATTTTTCTATTGAAAAGCTAGCGACTGCTAGCTTTCCTTCTAGCATAAATATGTGTTCTTATCCTAGAAGAAAATGCTTATGCTAGAAGGAAAGCTAGCAGTCGCTAGCTTTCCTTGATCTTGTGCCATGTGCTTATTTGAAAATAGAGTGCATGGCACAAGCTCAAGGTATAAGCTAGCAACCACCAATCACCATGCCCAAGGTTTTTCTATTGGAAAGCTAGCGACTACTAGCTTTCCTTCTAACATAAGCATGTGTGTTATGCTAGAAGGAAAGCTATCATTCATTCAAAATAGAGCACATGGCACAAGCTCAAGGCATAAGCTAGCAACCACCAATCACCATGGACATGGTTTTTTATTGGAAAGCTAGCGACTGTTAGCTTTCCTTCTAGCATAAGCATGTGTGTTTATACTAGAAGGAAATGCTTATGCTAGAAGGAAAGCTATTAGTCGCTAGCTTTCCTTGATCTTTTGCCATGTGCTTATTTCAAAATACATCACATGGAACAAGCTCAAGGTATAAGCTAGCAACCACCAATCACCATGGACATGATTTTTCTATTGGAAAGCTAGTGACTGTTAGCTTTTCTTCTAGCATAAGTATGTGTTCTTATCTTAGAAGGAAATGCTTATGCTAGAAGGAAATCTAGCAGTCGCTAGCTTTCCTTGATCTTGTGACGTGTTCTTTCCTTGATGTTGTGACAAAATCTGTCTCAGGTACTGTCTGCTTCCACGACAGCCACCTATAAGGAATGACATCCTAAGTTGGTCACTAAGTACCTTCGTCAATTGGAGAAAGAGTAGTTATCCCTTGAGCGGTATTGGGTCGTCTCCTTTTCAACAAGTGGTGGTGAACCCACTTGAGAGAACATACACCCGCAACCTTGGGTTTGACCTCCTATGGCGCGGCGCCGCTCTTTCACTTGCCCCGTGTGGCTATACATGACCACTTGATTTAGAAGGATTTTTATAGCACCCTAAGGGCAACAACTATGTTTTTGGATTCCTAGCCCCAAAATCCTACCTAAACTACAAGATTATGTTGTGCCCTCCTATGGAGGTATTAAGTGAGTAGATTTAAGCTATTTTTGAACTTAGTGAGTGACAAGAGAGTTTCTTGTGTGTGTGTGTGTGCATCAAAGAAAGTGACGGTTTTGAGCGCACATGAGATATTGCATATAAATGAAAAGGATTTTCTTTTAAAATGAAAATAATGCAACTCAACCTAATAGAAAAACAACTAAATAAACCATGTAAACCATGTAAAAAAAACTAAATAAAATAAATTGTAAAAATAAAAATAAAAATCTATAAACAAAATTGTAAAAGTAAAAAAAAATCTATAAACTTACCAAGATTTTCAACCTCTTTTTAATCCAGTCTTCTTCTTTACTTTTTGTTTGGCTAAGACTAAAGCTAATGCCAATGCCAATGCCATTTTTTCCCATAACTTCATCTTCATCTTAGTTGGTCTTGCTTCTTTGATAGACAATAATCTGGAAGCTATGAAGCCAAGACTACTTGAATGGAAACTGTACAATATATTGAAACTATCTGTAAGTTACAAACTTATATCAAATAATTAAATATAAAAAACACTAGCTATTTTTATATACAAGTAATGCTATATATAATATCTTATATACATTCATAGAGTTGATAACTATTTTTATGTACAAGTAATGCCATATACTTATATACATTCATAGAGTTGATAGCTATTTTTATGTACAAGTAATGCCATATATTACATCCTACATACATTCATAGAGTTGATTATACCATGGAGGTTTACAAAATGAAATTTAGAAATACAACATTCAAATAAATGATTGGCAATTATTTAAAATAGTTATTTAGGTTTAAATAGAATGATTTTTATTTTGAAAAAATTTTATTGTAATTTTTCAAAATCTAGATTATAGTTTTTAAGTGGAATTTTTGGATGTTTCGAAATTTAAAAAAAATGTTGAATCTATTTATACCATTAAAATACAGATTAAAATAAAGCTAATTCTAAATTTACAACATCAAAAACTATAAATTTAAAAAAAAAACATAAAACCAAATTTGAAAATAAAGGACAATTTTTTTTCAAGCGAAAAAAACTTGTCCTTGTTATTCAATAGAATCAAAGGCCATTAGTACATACAGCTGCTTCATCATGACATTTCATAACAACTCGTCCAGAGTTCTAGACAGGGGGAACGACACATAATACCAAAAAATAACCCATCAGAAAACTGTCTCATCATGTGATGTGGATTGTCCACAAAATCACATCTACCGAGAGCCAATCACACTCTGATCTGCGTTCAAAGGAGACGCACTATAATTTGAAAATGAGACATCTACATGAAAGGGAAAAAAGATGCCCTTCAGATACACAAGGACTTCAAGTCCAACAGAAAAAAAAACTTTCAAAATCATGCTCAAAAGAGCTGGAAGAATTCCTTAGAAACCAGGGGATTCTCTATATATTCCATCAAAACACCTTTCCCTTGGGGAAAGGAGAGCACCTTTTTTGAAATTCGATCAGTAGTCTGGTTGTGCTCTCGGTAGATGTGAGAAAATGACAGGTCCTGGAAGCTAGTGGCTAGCTTTTTAGTCTCCCGACACCAATGAAATAGGGCAGGTGGGGAGAGAGCAGTCGATCCCTTAGCCCAAATGATGATTACCTGAGAATCACCGTATACGTGGGCTAAGGGGATCCTCATCATATGGGATATTTGTAAGAGATCCCAGAGACTGAGAAGCTCTGCTTTGGTATTTGTGCCATATCCTACCCCCACTGCGAACTCCAGGAAGTGAGTGCTATTAAGAAAAATACACAGGCCTGCACCAACTGTCATATTCTTGGAGGCTCCATCTATAAAACCACAAGGATAATATTTGACAGGTGGATTTCCAATAATTCTGCAGCATCCTTTTTTAACCACAGTCCCAATATAACGATCCTGAACTGTTGATATAATATGCTGGATAATGCCATGATTATTCCTTCTTTTCCCTTCAAAAATCACCATATTACGGGATTTCCATACAGTCCACATCATGTTGTAGGGGAGAAAATAGAGTGGAGAGCTCTTGGAAGACTTGCCAACCCAATCTTTAATAAGATCAACTGAAGAAGTACCTCTGAGACAATCTGGAACATTGAAGAAGTCGCAGATATACCCTGCCACAGTTTTCCAAACTGAACAGGAAGAGAAGAGATGATCAACAGTTTCCTCCTCTGACCAACAGAGAGAGCAAATACCAGGACCAGAGAACCCCTTCCGCTGCAAATTATCCCATGTAAGGATACTATTATGAAGTAAAAGCCAGATGAAACAAGAGATCTTGCTAGGCAGAGCCTTATGCCAAATAGGAATACAATCAATCACAGATATCGGGCGAGATGTGGATTTAAAGATGCATTCATAAGCATCTTTTGCAGTAATAGAATCCCTGCTATAATTATTATTCCAGACCAGCTTATCAGCGCTGTTATTTAAATGAATACCAGCTCCTAATAGACCATTAATATAGTCATTCCAAATCAACTCGAAGGAACCACCCAAATCAAGATCATTTGCAGAATACCAGTATTGCTGTGCATTTGACAACCATTTAAACTATAGAATTAACAACTCAGTTTCGAATTGCTGCTGGACTCTGTGAAACTAGCGAAGATGGGTTTAATTCAGTTCACATACACAAATAAAAATTAAAAAAACTGTTCATTTTCTTAATTTTGTGTCAAATATTGACATAAAGAACAACTATGTAACCATTCAGTATACAGTCTACTGAATCCACAACTCAATTTCGAAATGCTGTTGACCATGAAAAAACAAGAGAGGATGGGTTTAATTCGATTCCCATATTCCAGTTGATTAGAAGAGGAGTCTAAATGCTAGTTATTTTTGGGGAAAGTATTTTGGTTTTTCTTTTTAAATTTGGTTTTGAATATATAAATATATTCAATAGCTTTGAATATCTAAATACCCAGGTCATTAAGATTTATGTAAGTTCAAAGAATTCTTCTCTCAAATTCTGTCAAATTCCTGCTGGAAAACGCAATGGCACTTGTTTAGACTACTCTATTAAAAGAAGTACAAATATCTGAAAAGCAAAGCCGGTTAGACTACTCTAAACGGGGAAATCATATATATCTAGAAAGCAAAGCCAGAAGAAAGGATCCATCTAACACGTCCTGAATAAAGATATGTTCCACACTTTGAGAAACATAAGCTTAAGAATGACAGTATCTTCATATTACTGGTTCAGTACTTGGGGAAAACCGGATAACTTAGAATGACAGTTAACTAGACAACGTTACATATGCCCCATCATTCAAAAATACTTTCATGAACATAGACAACTATTTCCAGCGGACCAAAGTAGCCCTAAATTCATTTCATATTATAATTATCCCACTGTTTATTTAAACTCTTCTCATAAATATGATATGTTATACTATGGAGAAAATTCAGCTACGAGCCACTTTGGCCACCTACCAACCACAACATTGGGGAATCATACACAACTGATTCTGGCAATAATGCAAGGCATTTAGACCCAACCAAAATATAACCATCCTTCAAAACACAACCGAACTCCCTGCGGTGTTAACTCTTGGCAAAAAATGTAACCTAGGTGGTTTCTAGATTCGCATTAAAACTCATGCGATCAAGGAACTACCAGATCCTAAAACAATCTCATACAACGCAATCTCATATAGTTTGGATAAACAGAGTGAAGATGTTTAGGCTCTAAAAAGTGCTTGCAAAAAGTCACTATTTCCAGATTGCACGAGGGATGTATTTGGTAAAACAAAACGTGTAAAAATCATGATTTCCAGATCGTAAGAGAGATGTTTTTGGTAAAAGACAAAAGCCTGCCCCCAATCAGTTTTCTAGACCCGGAATAATCTGCACATGTGACTTCAAACCCTATCTACATGCATAATATAAATATATGTATGTTCTGATCCGCCACATACGTGATGCATAATATAAATATATGTCCTAAGTTTCACCATTTAAAAGCAAAACAAAAAAACAACTTCAAGTGCATGTTTACCCAGCTCTTCAAAACTGCACATATTGTGTGGGTAAAGAATTCTACTATGAATTTTTATTGTTCCCACTCTAATCTATCGTGGTTAATGGACTATGAACAAGACAAATCACAAGCTACAAATTAATTTTCTCTTTCAGTGAAACTCAAATGGAACCATTCAATATGAAGAGCTTATTCATTATCAATGTAATCAACACTCTATCAATTCAATGCACACGCAGCAACAACGTCATCCAACCCTCCCAATGCTATGTCAATAGTTTAGTACGCCAAGATCTACAAACGGAGGAAGCCAATACCCAAATATTCTCTAGGTAAAAACAAAGATTAGATACCCAAACCCAACTAGATCGAAAATTGGTTCTCAATGTTTTTGAAATACATGCAATGTTGTGTGAGCTTGTTTAAGGATAACAAATTCATTATAAATTTTTAAGAAGTTCATCCACTTCCATAACTGCACTTGAGTGGCAACTCACAATGATTTGATTATAAATTTAAAGCAACCAGAACCGCAAGTAACAAACCTATTACTAGGTATGGAAATTCGCAAAGATTATCCTAACATGGCTACTAGTTGCAAAATTTGTTCGTGAAAGAAGGTGCAAAGCCGCTTGTCTGCATCGGGCAAGGAGTCTTAGATGGAAAGGAGCCTGCCTCCTGGTCCATAATTTATTGAGTACTTGAGCTCCCTTTTCAAACATATGACTTACCCAATATTGTAATCATCGTTGATTCAATTACAGATTCACTTAGTCCATATGCCCTCTCCGGATTCATTTGAAAGGGTAATCTTCACTTCGAGCTAGCAATAGAGTGCTTTAATTCACAGTAAAGCTTTTCAGTACCTTAGAATTGGGAACCTAGAGCTTGTTAATGAGGACCATCACTTGTTCCTCAATATCTTCGCTGCCCCTTTTGTATAGAAGAAATTGAGCTGGAGTGTTTTTAAATTCATTTGTGGTTATAAATTTTAATAACCTTCAGGAACAATGAATATATCCAGTGTTATATATACAGGCGCGGCAAATACTAGAAACCCAATTCAGATTTGCATCCATACCCAACCCATAAATTATGACGGGAGGCCTAACTTAATACCTGTCTATGAGACAAACAGACAGGTATTTTCCAATTTGCAATCAAACATTTAATACAAGAGTTGTCACAAAATGTATTTTCCAGCTTGTAAAACAATGTCAATATTTGCTATGCAGATGTAGGTGGCCACTGGCAACTGACAACTATCCATATAGTCATCTTGCTTGATGTGATAATAAATAAACGCTGTGCAAAAAGACAATAGTTTTATCACTTAATTGATTACTTGCAAATTGAAAATATACATTCATTTTAGACTCAGCACTCTAGTATTATAGACTAAGTCACCATTTCAATCAACATTATCTTCTGTGTTTTCATTATTCCCCTAAGTTAAAACTGGATAATCTTTCCAACTAAACTAAGAGGAATTGATGTAGATAGTTCAAGAAAGAAACTACTCTCTAAGTGTAACTATTCATACTTATCCGTAATAATATGTAGCTTTAATAATTAACTATTATATAATATTTAAATAAAGTACAATGGTAATCTGCATGTATTTTAGGTTAGGGTTAAAATTGACTTTATCATAAAAGACATGCTTTCTTTTTCTCTATAAAGGTATTACATAAACAAAAGATTTAAAGAAAAACCTATAATATATTTATTGTTATCCAGAAATCTTTAAATTTTTACACAAGAAATCTTTTCTCCCACAAACAAATAGCTAATGCACATATATGAGGTAACTTATATCAATGCTCCACATGCTACCGCATCTGGTGCACAACCTGCCCGTACCATCCTATTCCAAACATCATAAGCATTCCGCACTCTCTCTACCTTACACAAACCATCAATGATTGTTGTGTAAGTTACAACATCGGGACTGCACCCACTCTCACCCATTTGATCCAAAATCTCCAGTGCCTTATCTAATTTCTTGCTCTGACAGAAGCATCGAATACTTATATTATAAGTGAAGATATCTAAAGTATGACCTCTTCTACTCATGTCACAGTAAAGCTCACAAGAAAAATAAGTTATGATGTGATAAGACAATGATAAGAATTATCTCAAATTTATGTATTTTTACACATAAAAATTTAGTAACTAACACTTAAAACCTCTCTAGCGTACACGCTAATATTGATGTAAGGGAAAGGAACATAACTAAAACCACTACTAGCCTATTTGTCAAGCATGATGAGATCCATAACAAATCTATTACCAGTTAGCACCAGAGAGTACTACAATAATTAGTTGGTAGCCTCCACATTACCTGCTAAATAGAGACTTTGTTGATATCCTCCTCAAATGGAATCCAACACATTATTAATGAGTTAATAGCCTCGTGCAATAGAGTCCTACACATTGCTAACCTAATTACTAGAGTAAGGAAAAACCTGGAATTGCAATGTGAACAAGCTTTTTTCCTTTATCCTTCATTGGTATCCCTTCATGGGGTGAGATTCAAGTCCACACATATAGAAAAATTACTGTCATTAACTCCGATTCCTAGTAATATGTTCATGTGCAATGTAATGAATATGGGATTTTGACCTTAGAAAAAGTTTTTTCCTTATTCCCATTTGCTTGCATGAAGTTCACATGAGCATGAAAATGGGTCACCAATGTGTTAAAAGATTCCCTCCTCTATCCCATAGGATATATATATATATATATATCACAAAAAAGAGGTAGTTATATATTTATAAAAAGGTTGTTGACAAACCAAATAACATAAAAAGTACAAAAATTTCAAAAAACATTATAGTATTCTTGTATAAATATTTTCAACAAATATGTTAATTGGTCATGATGCTTTTTCTTTCTTACAATACCTACCTTATGAATTTCAAATTTAGTGCTATACTGCTTTACATAATTACTAATAAACAAGACAAGTAAAATGCATATATGAGAAGTTTAAGAGCCAAGATAATTTCGATTGAGGCCTTCTTCCATTTGTTGTCCTGCTTTAATTTTCCCTTGATCTTTTTGATTCATGTTGTTCTCATTGAGTGCTAAAGTTGTTTGTTGGAATGTCTTCATAAATAATATGCCCCTTTGTTGAAGCAATTGAAACACTAGGAAATCATGTATATGGTCGAGAACCTCTTGCAAAACCCAATATGATATTGTAATGCATCTATGAGTTTGACGCAATTTTATCATAATCAATATTTAGTTCTTGGAATTTAGATTTCATGTTTTCCTTCTTGGATTCATGTTTTTCGATGTGAATACTTAAGTATTCTATGCATGTTTCATGCCCACAAGCTAGCAGGTCATTTGTCTGAGGATCTTCTTAATTTCATTTACACTATCATTGGCCATTTTACTGAGATGGGGAATTTCAAAAATACAAATCAAAGGCTATATGTGATACATGCATCTAGTAGCAGAGAAAGTATATTATAAATTCATGAGGGTTCTTAAATGAAGACTACAAATAAAGTTTAAAGAAAAATTCCAACACAAGACCACACATAAAATCATAACCCAGACTCCTTCTTACAATAATGGACAGAATGATTCCAAAAATTTAAAGCTTACCCGATATATGTTCACTGCATCAATTGTATTCTGTTTCGGGGTCAAGCTCAATACCTGCTTCTTGTGTTATACCCAGTCCCCTGTTCCATACCAACAAAAAAGATAACCTATAAACCAATTATCCCAAATGTGATTTGTGTCGAATTCAATTTTGGGATTAAGTTGAGTCCACCATCATGGTGGACAGTATTGAGGAGAAGATCCTGTAGACAAGGAATTTAAATGCACGTCTATGAAATGTCTTGTCTTAGTACATATGTTTACGCTTGAGGAACGATTAACATGCATTGACAGTGTTGGATTCTTTCCTTGGCGTACAACTCAATTCATGATATCTATGGTAACAAAACCACTTTGGGGGTGTCCCCATTTTCCACTAGTTTCCCCTTTGGTAACCATGCAACCTTATTTGCAAACATGTTTTCTCAACTATTGTTTCTCCATCAAGTATGAAACAATTGGAAGAATTCAAAGGAATCAATCATACTCTAGATTCTCATTTTCATACGCTCAAGAACTACATCTTTGAGTTGAGGATTTCTTCTTATTAGTCCTATAATTAAAGATGAATATTTAATGATAGTAGCAATCGTATTTAAGGGTAAACAAGGGAGTCTCATACACCAACAAGATAGCTAACCGACATATATGAGGTAACTTGTATCCTTTTAAACCTAAATTAAAACCACCCAATTCTTTGGATTAAAAAAGGATCTAATATATGACCTGACATGTAGCATCTTTAAAAAAAATTAACCCCAGCAGATTATCTATAAATACTGTTTAAATTTATTGGTTTTAAACACGTTGAGACACGTTGAACTTCTTCTGAAGCTCTATCATTTTCTAAGCGTGTTTTTATCTCAATAACATTCTTATTGTACTCAGTTTTAAGGGGACGAGAAAAATGGCAGCAGAGAACTCCATAGTGTTGCACGCTCTTTCAGATTTGTCACAGGTAAACACTTTATATTTTGTTTATCATCTAAAGCAATCCTTCCGCTATGTAAACGACGCAAAGTTCAAGGTAAATTACCATGAATTTTGCAAGGGCTTTATAGAAGCTCTCCGAAGGGATGCACTCCCAAGATTTATTATAGCATGTTTGATATAGGTAATTCAAGGTTCCAAAAAAATAAAAGACAATAACCTACAAAATTAAGAAGAGGTTCTATCAGTAGCCTTATTAAATGATGAAGATCATCTTTTGGAATAGTATGGATATGGAAAGAAGGAAAAAAAATGAATCCCTAAAATACCTCATTAGGATGGGAAAACCAAATGTCCTATTGATTCAGAAGACAAAACAAGAAGAACATGAGGTCCTAAAAAAGATGGAAATATTATGGAAAAGAAATCAAGGTGTTGCAGTCAGTTCTATAGGGGCCTCAAGAGGAATGGAAACCCTTTGGGATGCCTTAGTTTCAAAATTGTCACTCCTAAGCCACTCAACATTGGATCTTGAGTTCATTGGTGAATATCCATACCCAACGAAAGGTATCAATTTCAATGTTTATAATTATGTCAGTTGTTTATTTAGAAAAAAATGAATGTTGGGACTCCCTAAAGAATTTGGATAATCATGATCAAAACCCAAATATTATTATTCCTATGGAATTTAACATCACTATAGCCTCAAATGAAAAAAAGGAAGGCTTGAAGATTAGGGATTCATTCAGGGAATTTGCAGAAGACCTCATACCACAATGCGGCCTAGTAGATATCAGACCAAAGAGGAGACTCTTTACATGGACAAATAAAAGGCCAAAACCTAAACACCTGGCATCCAAGTTGAACGGATTTCTTATGCATAGATCTTTCCGAATGGAAGACCTTGCATTGTCTCCAAAAATTCTCAACTCAAGTGTCTATGATCATAAACAAATTTCTCTTGCTATGACAAAAGCTCAAAACCTAGGACCTATCTACTTCACAATTAATCCATCATGGGGGGAAAATAAATTTTCCAACAAATAGTGGCATAGGCATGGTTAAATATGTGTGTACATCCCCCTTTAATTGGAAGAAAAAATCAGGAACACTAAGTGGAGCCTAGATGTTTCGGAAAAAAACTAGCAAATCTTTGGTCATTGGAGAGAAGCAGAAGCAATAAGAACTAGAAACCTTCCAAGCATCCCTCAAATAAAAATAAATCTTAGAAGAGGATTTGAAAACTGAAAAACATATTGAAGTAGAACTCCACATAGACCGACACCAAGAAGAGGATTCGAGGCTTAAGTCTTGAAGCTTATGGCTTGAGGAAAGAAACATAAATACCCCTTTTGTGTATATGGAAATGAGTTGTAAGAAATCATTTAAAGAAGTAGAATTGTTTATAAATTTTGATATATAGTGTTTTTAGTTTAAAATAATTTTTTATTTAGATTTCTAATATATATAATTTATTTTAAAAAAATCGAATGTTGTAAATTTATATAATTTAACATGGTAATTTAAATATATAAAAATTCTTCATCTTATAGTAAAACTATTTTTTAACTAAAGGTTTAGGTTAGGTAGATCCAATTTTTCAAAGTGTAATTTTTTTTATCTTAAATTTTTATACGTTAAGAAAAAAATTATACCTTCAAAATATAAGCCACATGTCAATATTAGAATTGAGAGAAATTAATTAATTAATGAAACAAACTCCATATATATATATTAAAATATTTGAATATATATATATATATATATATATATATATATATATATATATTTTTAAATCATAAAAATTAATATAACATTTGAGAAGTCACCTAATCTAATTACTACAAATAATAGTGGTTTATATTTATTCATATATTTATACATAAGTCATATCCAAAAAAATATTCTAATTTAGTGATTCAAAAGTTCCAAGTAAACATTCAAATAGGAAGACGAGTAAATATTGAATATTTTCTTGATTTAAGAAAAATCCATTAAACAAGTAGACTCATAAATAAAATGAAATTGCCATTCAAAAGTACTTCAATTCAATTGAAGTTAACTTAATTATAAAAAAAAAGACAAATAAATAAAACTAAACTACCTTTCAAAAAATACTTGAGTTTAATTGATTAAATATCCAAAGAGGCGTATGGAATACCTAGCCCATAAAGTGTAAGAGAGTCGAAATGTCTCTTCAATTCAAAGCCCATAAAAAATAAAAGAGTAATGACTATTCAATTCAAAGCCGGGAAGAAAAAATAATTTCCAACTAAAAAAGGGTAGGAGAAACGAACTTAACCATTAATTTCCAACTAAAAAAGGGAAGGAGAAATGAACTTAACCATTAATGAAACGGAGGGAGAAGGGAGAAACGATCTGCATGCAACATTTAACGAGAAACAGTTTCCAAAACCGGGAAATGAAAACAGTTGTATAAAAAGCTATTTCCTGTAATGTCATACTTTTCGAAACAGAAAGAGATGTTTCTATGGTAACAAAGTATCTTGTGAGGCCAATTCCTGTATTACAACTAAATATAAACAAAAAATTACGACGGTTTTAAAAATTCCTAATTGATCTAATTAGTTTCTTGACTTGGAGAGATGATTCAATATATTTGCATAATGAATATGAATTCTATGTAAGAATATTAAATGTATGAAATTGAAATATCTTCATAAATAAATAAATATTATAAAAGGAAGTTTTGTATGGTTACATAAAAATTCATATTCTTGTCTGCTACAGTACTGCTGTAGACCCCTTGCGCTTTCTAAAAGGTCGATAACCAAAACGAAAGATACAAGTGGAGTGAGGAGAAATCATTTCTCCAAACTGTGGGTGGAACTATTACATGACAGGGACATGGTCCACTCACATGACACGAATGCCAATGCATTCAAGATATACTTAATTTCTTTGTAATAAGTGTAATAGCAAATATATATACGTGCTAGTATTTTTACTAAGATTTTGGATTAATAGTTTTGAAGAATTTTGTATTTGATTTCTATGCAATAGCACACACCTACATACATATGAATTTGTTTACATAATTTAACCAGTAATTTATTTCTATATTTTCCATTTCACGTGCATACGACAACATATATTTCTTACAGAATTATATCAATAGGATAAATTCAATAATCTAATGTAAAATTCCCAACAAGAAATAACAATAAAGAGTAGAGTAGACTTATATGTTTATACAAAAAATTACGACGGTTTTAAAAAATGATCGAACGTCAAAAATACGTGTAGGCTATCTGTTTTCCCAGTTGATGAAACAGTTTATAAAATATTTTACCAGTATTTAACGGGAAAAATGTCCTGGTCACAGCTCCCTTTCTCTGTACAGTCAAAGTTTTATACAGATTGATAATGTATAACAGTGTAAAACACTAGGAAAGGAGGTATATATATATATATATATATATATATATATACACAGAGGTGAGGTTCAGGGATTCGGTATTTTCATTTTCACTCAGAGGTCTCTGTGTTATCAAATTTTAGGTCAGTCAGTATAGTTTTTGTAAGTATATTGTTTTGCATTATGTTGGGCGCAGACCATGATCATGAGAGTCATGGCTAGCCAAACAAGAGACCCAGAGGCAGCATGGCTGTGGGTCATGAGAATATGGAGGTTATGAAGTTTATTCTGAATGAAGAAGAGACCCAGATTTTTCAAGAAGAAATGACGCTTGAACATAACTAAAAAAATATTTATTTGTCATCCACAAATTAATTACCAGACAATGAACCAAACACAAATGCAGAGCCGTAAATAAATAAAACCCCTACGTCGATATCCATGTTAAACAAGCCAGCAGAAATACCAGAAAATGGCAACATGTCGATTGGAATTGGCAGATTACAAAAATGGAGAGATATGCGGTACCTGGTAGGAGTGATATCTACTTGTTGTGCTGGCTGTGCTGATTGCAAATTGGTCCTATTTCTTTCCTATGAGCCGTGAGAATGAGAATGACATCGCCGTGAGTCGTGAGAATGACATAGCATGGAATGGGCGGGAGATGAGAAGAAGGCAGAAAAGGTGGATGGTGCATTAACTCGAGCTGGTGAAGGATTAAGTGATTGAATACGCCCAAATTCAAGGCAAATCCATTTGAGTTGCTGGCGGATCTTAGTCCGGACAGATCCCGTCAATTCACTACGTGATGGCCAGGTTGACGGTGGAAAACCAAATCCTGGATGTGTTGGACATTAAATTGAGAGATGGAACCATCGTAACCCCTAAATATGCAATTTTCTTATACAAAAAAAGCCAATGAGAATATTTTGTAAATTTTGAACCAACTCAACTTCTTGCCTGGCCCCAGGTATTCTATAAAAACTTGAATGGAAAAGGTAAATGAGCTTGCTGATTTACTTTATCATTCTGCTAATATATTTTCCTTAAGCTCCTTGTTCTCTGATTTATCACAGGAGATACTGACTCACTGCTGGAATAAACCAAAGTAAGTGAAATACTAGTGTTGAGGTTTGGGTGATTAAGTGTTAAAGCCAGGGGTTAATGTAAAAAGATACCTAATGATCTCCTGAGGAGTCTGTGAGGTTCAATATCTATGTCTCATGAGTCTTTGCTGAATGAATGGGTAAAGAGCACGTCCACGACTATGTATCGAGAGTCTTTACTCAGTTGCCGAGGTTTAAACGCGGGTTGATGAGGGAAGAGTAGCCGGGCACCTGTCCCTCAGATCTCTGATTCCTTTAATTATTCTTGATTGGATCATCAAATCTTTAATCATCCATCTTCTCATTCCTGGCTGCATTCTCCGACTTAATCCACCCATGCAAGATCCACCCAAATCCTGCACCCATATCGGTTGATTGTCTGGATTGGATCGTGCACGAGTTCCAATGTAAGCTGCACATCAATGCACCTGACGCGGGAGTGATCTTGCATGGAGCAGCGAGACGCCGACGGATATCAGCTTGGCCGGAAAATACAGTCACCGGTGCATATTGCTTGCCTTTAATAAGATATCTACTTCACCTAAACAGTATCCATAATTCAATGTTGGATCATGACAAGATATCAAAAAGGATGCCAGCTCTTGTGTTTTCAATATTCTCACACGTCTAAACAGTACCGAGAATTCAGAATTCAATGCTGGATAATGACAATATATAAAAAGGCCTCCATGGTTAAGTAGCTCTTGTGTTTTCAAAATTCTCACACATCTAAACAGTACCGAGAATTTAATGCTTGATTATGACTAGATATCAAAAAGGCCCTCTTGTGTTTTCAATATTCTCATGCGTATGTACATGTAGATTTCCCTTCTTAGCGGCCAAATTGTCGAATCGTCCCCAACTTTGCTACTTGGTGTTTTAGAAGCGCTAATATTCACAGAACTTTGAAAATAATCAGATAATTTAGTCTGGACGCATTGCGTAAATGTACCGAGGGTTTTGAGAAAATGTTCCACTGGATTATTCGTCGTGTGAATCAGTCAAATATGGAGAATAGATAACATTCCAATTTTAAAAATATAGTAAAAACTGAATAGATAACATTAATACAAAAATAAACTCCCAAATATACAACAAAAATTAGATTCATTATTGAAAAAATGGTTAAAAACAAATTGTACATGTAGATTTCCCTTCTCAGCGGCCAAATTGTCGAATCGTCCCCAACTTTGCTACTTGGTGTTTTAGAAGCGCTAATATTCATAGAACTTTGAAAATAATCGGATAATTTAGTCTGGACGCATTGCGTAAATGTACCCAGGGTTTTGAGAAAATGTTCCACTGGATTATTCATCGTGTGAATAAGTCAAATATGGAGAATAGATAGCATTCCAATTTTAAAAATACAGTAAAAACCGAATAGATAACATTAATACAAAAATAAGCTCCCAAATATACAACAAAAATTAGATTCATTATTGAAAAAATGGTTAAAAACACATTGCAAATATAATGTCTATAATGGTCCTAGTTATGATCTTTGAGAATATATGTTGTTTCTACACTCATTTACAAAATGGCATAGTCGAGGTTTGCTATGTTATTTGGTAAAGGTATCCTTGATGAGTGGGTTCAACATAAGAGGATTCTTGATTTGTTCTGTTCTATAACTGGTATGATTATTAGTTACATTAAATCTCAGTTTTTAAAATACTCTCTCGAGATGGATGTTGAAGTTGCGATTAGCTCTATTCTCCTACTAAAATTTATGGAGATGGAAGCCAGAACCAAGTACCTTGGCTTCTTCTTGAATCCTGCGAATTACCTAGTGAATGACTGGTCTTGGCTCATTAGACGATTTGAAGGACGTATTAGTCACTGGAGTTACCATCATTTATCATTGGGTGGCAGACTGACGCTGGCAAAAGCTGTATTGCAAAATTTGAAAGTGTACTGGTTCACACTATGCAAAATCCCAAGATCCATCCTATGTCTGATTCGCAGGAAGCTGTATAATTTTTTATGGTCGAGGGGTGGTGCACATGCGAAATTTCACCTTATAAAATGGTCTGTTTTGGCTCGTCCCTGGAAATTGGGGGGATGGAATATTAAGGAGTTGGATCTATTTGTAAAGGCCCTGCATGCTAAAAGTCTTTGGCGTGCCCTCTTCGATAAGTCTGTTTGGGGCAAGATTATTAGGGCTAAGTATTTGAAAAATATCTCTGTTGCGAACTGGCTTCGCCTGGACCGGCCTACAACAGTGGGGGTGTCAAATGTTTTGAACGGATTGATGGGATCGTTCAAGATTATTTCACAATGGATTGCTTGGAACCCTGGCAATGGCCATGACATCAAATTGGGACTTGATCCGATCGTGGGGGGCCCTTCGGGACATACCCTCTCGATGGAACTAAGGACTCATCTCACTTCTAATGGTTATTGCACCCTATCTCATGCGGTTGGTCAATACAAGGATGGCCGATCCCTGTGGATCATAGCTTCACAGATGGGTTTATCTGGTTCTATGGGCATTGAATGGAATGATTATATCAGGTCTTTTTATCAATCAAACTTGCAATTATCAGACTCGGCCGACAGGCTGTCTTGGTCGTGGGATGTGTCTTGTGGTAGGGTCACTGCGAAATTGGCATATGATGCGATGTTTGTTGAGTCCCACTCTGAGGTTGGCTGGTGGAAGAAGGCTATCTGGAAGATGAATATGCCTCTCAAGATAAAGTGCTTCATCTGGATTGCAATATCGAACAGGGTTCTCACTTGGGACAACCTTTGTCGACGTGGCTTCATTGGTCCGGGTTCGTGCCCCCTATGCTGCACACTGGAGTGTAAGTTTTAAACCTTAACAGTGAAGTACAAACTTATACGATTCTTAAGCATTAACAGGAAATACACAATGGCACACACATTACACAGAGATTTTCACCTGGAAACCCTTAACCGGGAAAAAACCAGCAAAACTTAAAGCCGCATAGCTCCTTTTTCATTATATGTTTTATTTAACCATGTACAATACAATAAATGGTATTCCGTAGCATCTAAAACCCTAATTCGTTTACCTGAAATTAGGTTACAACCCTAATCCCTTTTACCGGGATTAGATAGAGTACAATGGGTCAAAAATCGCGAAAAATCAAAAAGCAACCCAAAAATATATAACATACCCAACATGGAGATATAACATACCCAACATGGAGGTACTAGTGCCGTAGGGATCGTGTTGTACACATAGCGACCATATGAAGAGATATAACATACCCAACATGGAGGAGACTATTGATCATCTATTTACGTCTTGCCTATTCGTACGAGATCTATGGGAACATATTGCACAAAATGCTTGTGATTGCTTGGAAGCTTGGTCTCGTCATACCACAGACTGTGCGGTGCTCCCATACTTTATGATCTGGGAGGTTTGGAGAGCCTGCAACAATTGTATATTTGAAGATGTGAAACCTTACCGAGCTGGTTTATGTTATAAGACCATTGCTGCTTACAAGGAATATAAAACCACTATTGGTTCTGTTGTGGGTAAGAAATCACGGAATCTGAAAAATCGATTGACTCCTCCAATACTGGTTTGTGCCTAGTTTTTCCTTGTGGTTTCTTTGACGGGGCTGCTGTATGCCGGAATGGCTCGGGTGGGTCGGGCGCAATTTTACATATTTCCAACTCCATCTCTGTGCACCTTTCGTTAAATTTGGGTAATGGAACAAATACGAGAAGTGAGATATGTGCCCTTTGGCTATTATTGTATTGGGATCGTCTGAGGGAGATCACTTCTCTTGTTACTTTTGGTGACTCTTCAGCTATTATCTCCTGGGATCGGGGCACCTCTCCACTCAATGTTCTTATACTCTCACATTGGCTGGAAGCGGCGAGGAATCTCATTCTTGGATTTGAGCACATTCATTTTGAACATATCTATAGGGAGGAGAATCTGGAGGCAGATATGCTTTCTAAGTGGGCTCTCCACTCTCAGGAGGGGGTAATCATGTGGCAGGAATGGCGGGATGATATACTTATTTCTCATGGGTCACAACAGCTTCAATGGACATGATGATTGTTACCTTTTTTTTGTACATTTATGTTTTTTGCTGGATGTATGCGGTATATATTTTTTATACGACTCTTAGTGTATGTGTGCAGATGCTTAAAATATCCTGTGTTCAACTTCTTGTTGGACTTTATATATACTCTTATTATATTTGAGGCATATACTACAACATCTGCGGATGCTTTTTTGGTAGATGCTGATCTGGTGCATCCTCCGCATTACACTCCCCTGGGGTATCATTTCCGGCTGGAGATGCTTTCGATGGTTGACATCAGTGTTACTTTATCCTTGGGTCCTATTTTTTTGGAACTATACATTTCTGCTGCTGTGACTTATGGTCACAGTATAGACTATTGGAACTTTTCTGATTGCATAAATGTTTTTGGGGACATGTAGCACTTCTTATGGAAGTTTTCAGTCTTTGCTTGATGACTCATTTTGCTGTTAAAACCGGTTTGTTCCGGGGTTTGATTGATCATATTGTTTAATTTGTGTTGGACTGACAGTTGGACATATTTTACTATTTCATATATTAATACAAGATCCTCAAAAAGATAATTGCAATCAAGTTATGGAAAATCATCCCTTCCATCATCTCGATTAACCAAGGATGATTTGTCTTTTATTTTTTTGGAACCTTGAATTACCTTTAATTCTGTAGGTTTCTATATCAGAGATTGCTACTACAAAAAAGGTTTTTATATTTGAGATGGTGAATTTATTTAACAAAGAACTAGGTGCACTGGACTTGTGCCTTAAAGTTGTATTTCATTCAACTAGCATTTTGAAGTTAGGGTATGATTTGCACTCTGACCTGAAGTGTCTTTCTGATTCCTATGGAGAGATGGAGTGTTTTCGCTACTGTGAAGCGCCTAAATTAGACCTTCAAAAGGTTTTTCCATCTGTTCCAGGGGGGCTTTCTGACCTTGCAAAGACTGTGCTGGGAAGTGCTTTAAACAAAAGTACTAGGATGAGTGACTGGAGGGAGCGTCCCTTGAGAAATAGTCAGGTACACTAAATATAAATCCATGCTACGGTATAACAACCACTACAAAGTATAAGAACCAGTACGAACCTCTAAAAACTGATAAAGTTTGAAATAAGAACATACAAACTACAAAACGTTGCTACGAAATTTATATGGGAATGTTCAGATCAATATTTTCAAGCATACAACAGACTCGCAGATATCTCCAGTAACTGAAATATGCAACCTCTTATAACTTGAAGAAGGAACAAAAATACCCATACCCCATGGGCCTTGTACAAAATCCAGATAATAAACTAAATGGACGAGAATGATAGGAATTTGTAGGACGAGGAGTACCTGAAGTTCTAAATTACAGGAGGACGATTTAGCCGCTCCAGCTGCTCGCAATAGGATTCAGGTTCTAATTTGCAGAGGACAAGAACAATGTTTTAGTAGCTCCAGCTATAGGAATTTGCAGGACGAGAATGAGGACCAGGTCTCTTGGCATTTTGCAATGGACTGCACCGCCTTGAATGTAGGTAGATGGGCGTTGAATGCAGGTAGATGGGCATTGAACCTTCAGGATATGGTGGCAGCGAGACTGTGTACGATGAGATCTCCAGGATATGGCTGCAGCTGGCTCATGATCAACCTGCAGGTTCGATGGGACTGTCAAAAATTTGAGGTTTTCAATTTTAAAATTTTCATTCAATTATTTCAAATCACATGTTGAGGAAGGTAGGCCAGGGTTTGTACAAGTGGAGGAAGGTAGGCCATCAACTGCGCCTGTTCTAAAGTTCATTCTAGCTGTTGAAATTCGGAAATTTGTGGGCAATGTGGAGAAAACATTTAAATTATGATTTTACTGCTAAGATTTTTTTATAGTTAGGATATGTAGAAGCTAGAAGATGTCTCAAGCTAATTGTTATCACAAATTATTTCTCTCATAATATGGAGGTAAAGAAGATTGTGGAGGACCACTATTTGATGCCTAGTTTAGGTGAAATCTATGTTTTGAAATGCATGTATCACATAAAATGATTTGTTAGGTTTAAATCCATGGTTGCTCATATTAATAGTTCAATGGCGGTATTTTTTTAGCTAATCAACAATGTTTTTAAGTGGGAAAACCCTTTATCATACTTAGGCATAGAATGCATTGTTATGATAAGTGAACAAGAGGTTGATTGTTTTTATTTTTCAATGTAATGCAAGATGAATAACTTCTATGTTTTTCCTCATTCAATTGGATTTTGATCAAGTATATGTTGTGGAACCTATCTTTTAAAATGACAAATGAATTAAATTTGTGAATAACACGTTAATTTAATACTATTCTCACGATAAGGTTGAAAAGTCAGCACGAGGACAAAGACAAAACTTGTGAAAGGATGGACAGTCAAAGGTAGTTCAAGAGTTGGGAAGTTGGAAGGCCAAGAGTCTTAAGGTAAACTATTAATTCTAACCCTTGCATTCAAACAAAGGGCTTTATTTTTTGCAGTGTAGTCTATCTTGATATGTTAATAAAGACTTTGTTATTAGAAAATGTGTTTATGCACTTGTAGAACTATGAATGATTGTGGACTATTTTCTCGTTTCTTGTTTCTCTTGGTATTTGTGGGCATGAAAATTATAGATCATGGACTATTATATCATTCGTAATGTTTATTTCCACTTATATTTTCTTATATAACAACTTATGGGAAGCACATATTATCTCGACAACTTGTAAACTATTCTCAGTTACTTTGGAGCCTCTGATTTTAGATATGTTTTAGTTGGTGGACTACTCAATTCAGGTTTAATTTATAAGGGTTGTCCATGAAAACTCAATTATTTACCCAAAAGAAATGAAATAACATTTTAAGGGATTGGAAGTGACTTATTTCGTTGGCCCTTAGCTACCTGAAACTTCCAAAGGTTTTATAGTTGGAACAAAGGGCCCACCCCCCTTAAGACGTACATTTTAAGGCTTTATTGGAAGTACCCAAAATGTGTGAGAGACAAAAACATTCATTTGTTCCTCACTTGGGTCAAATCATACCTTAGAAGTACCCTTTTCTGTTCAAATAGAAACCACCTACAACTATACACCCCGATTGTTCTACATTTAAACCATGTTTCATTTCAACTTGGTTACTAACTAATTTTGTGATGAGGAAGTTCTCTTATAAATTGGATTGTTTAACTTTATGTGATCCAAACCGGATCATATAAAAATTTCCATCTACTTCGGTGCTTTCTAGGTGGAACAATTGGATGACTCGGCTTATAGAGCCCATTTTAGGGGTAGGTCTTACTTTGCATATTTGGGGTATAGAAACTTCTAGGCTCATTTGAGGTCTTAAATTATGCTTTTGGGGGTAAAATTTTTGGGATCATAGATCCCAACCCCATCAACATTGTTCTACACTTCGATTCCTTTCCAATGATTGAAGGATTGGCTCAATCAAAGTTTGTATGAGGAAGTTATGCCTCTTGTAAATGGACTTCATTAGCTGACCACCATGGTACACCAAGTAGATTCCATGTCAACTCTCACTATCCACACATCTAAGCTAGTCACACGTGGACTTTCAATAACATTCTAGAGTGTCCAAAACCGTAAGCCTAATTTATAGTTGTGGCATGTACAAACCCTAAAATTACCCTAGGCGACTATCAGGCTATGTTAAATACCATGCAATTAAGAGAGGGTGTTCCATTTTGATGATGTCATTGTTTTGTTTCATAACTGAGAAACAATAAGGGAGTGCATATTAGATCATAACAGAAGAAGTAGGAGATCATGTAGTAGTTATGTAGGCCACATTATTAGAGGTAACTACATAGTGAGTACCACTTCCTTTGTATTTGCATTGCATATTGGAGTAGAAAAGAGCAAGCCATAGTCCTCACTGACGCCTAGGTTTTTCCCCATGGTGGGTTTTTGTAGGGTATATCTTGTGTTATTTTTGTGGATGTGTTGTTTTGTTATAGTTATTTTCCTTTTAGTTCTAATCTATTTATCATTTCGTGGAATTCTACTAACGCAATGAAGTAAGTTGTAATATCTATTGTAACGAACATTTCCTAAACTAGTTTTTTGCCCAGTGCACCTCAATGCAAATCTGGCATTGGTGGGTCAACTCTGCAAAACCCTAGAATGAGCAAGTGTTGGTGGTCTACCCATGTCGGCATTTTCCATGCAAACTTGCAGGAGCCGACGGCACACACTTTTGTTGCTCCGTTTGGGTTTTTGCTCCCGGACCAAGATTGACCTAGTGTCCTTGAACGACATTTTCATGCGACCTAGGGCCTGACATATCTCGGCAACCGGAGATCGGATCGACGAACCGTCGAATCTGTTGGTCTCCTGGCATGCCATTACCCTAGGGGGCCCTCTCTCTTGTGTCCTCGTGGCCCAATGACTCCGTTGTACAGTCATTTCCTAAACTAGTTTTTTGCCCAGTGCACCTCAATGCAAATCTGGCATTGGTGGGTCAACTCTGTAAAACCCTAGACCGAGCAAGTGTTGGTGGTCTACCCATGTCGGCATTGCCCATACACACTTGCAGGAGCCGTCGGCACGCACTTTCGTTGCTCCGTTTGGTTTTTTGCTCCCGGACCAAGATTGACCTAGTGTCCTTGAACAACATTTTCATGCGACCTAGGGCTTGACATATCTCAGCAACCGAAGGTCGGATCGACGAACCGTCAAATCCGTTGGTCTCATGGAATTCCATTAACCCTAGGGGGCCCTCTCTCTCGTGTCCTCGTGGCCCAATGACTCCGTTGTAAATTCATTTCCTAAACTAGTTTTTTGCCCAGTGCGCCTCAATGCAAATCTGGCATTGGTGGGTCAACTCTGAAAAACCCTAGACCGAGCAAGTGTTGGTAGTATACCCATGTCGGCATTTCCCAAACACACTTGCAGGAGCCGACGGCACGCACTTTCGTTTCTCCGTTTGGGTTTTTGCTCCCGGACCAAGATTGACCTAGTGTCCTTGAACGACATTTTCATGCGACCTAGGGCTTGACATATCTCGGAAAACGGAGGTCGGCTCGACGAACCGTCGAATCCGTTGGTCTCCTGGCATGCTATTACCCCTAGGGGGCCCGCTCTCTCATGTCCTTGTGGCCCAATGACTCTGTTGTACAGTCATTTCCTAAACTAGTTTTTTTCCCAGTGCACCTCAATGCAAATCTGGCATTGGTGGGTCAACTCTGCAAAAACCTAGACTGAGCAAGTGTTGGTGGTCTACCAACATCGGCATTTCCCATGCACACTTGCAGGAGCCGACAGCACGCACTTTCGTTGCTCCGTTTGGTTTTTTGCTACCGGACCAAGATTGACCTAGTGTCCTTGAACGACATTTTCATGCGACCTAGCGCTTGACATATCTCGGAAACCGGAGGTCGAATCAACGAACCGTCGAATCCGTTGGTCTTATGGCATGCCATTACCCCTAGGTGGCCCTCTCTCTTATGTCCTCGTGGCCCAATGACTCCGTTGTACAGTCATTTCCTAAACTAGTTTTTTGCCCAGTGCACCTCAATGCAAATCTGGTATTGGTGGGTCAACTCTGCAAACCCCTAGACCGAGTAAGTGTTGGTGGTCTACCCACGTCGGCATTTCCCATGCACACTTGCAGGAGCCGACGGCATGCACTTTCGTTGCTCCATTTGGTTTTTTGCTCCCGGACCAAGATTGACCTAGTGTCCTTGAACGACATTTTCATGCGACCTAGGGCTTGACATATCTCGGCAACCGGAGGTCGAATCGATGAACCGTCGAATCCGTTGGTCTCCTGGCATGCCATTAACCCTAGGGGGCCCTCTCTCTCATGTCCTCGTGGCCTAATGACTCCGTTGTACAGTCATTTCCTAAACTAGTTTTTTGCCCAGTGCACCTCAATGAAAATCTGTCATTGGTGGGTCAACTCTACAAAACCCTAGACCGAGCAAGTGTTGGTGGTCTACCCATGTCGGCATTTCCCATACACACTTACAGGAGCCGACGGCATGCACTTTCGTTGCTCCGTTTGGTTTTTTGCTCCCGGACCAAGATTGACCTAGTGTCCTTGAACAACATTTTCATGCGACCTAGGGCTTGACATATCTCAGCAACCGGAGGTCGGATCGACGAAACGTCAAATCCGTTGGTCTCATGGAATTCCATTACCCCTATGGGGCCCTCTCTCTTGTGTCCTCATGGCCCAATGACTCCGTTGTACAGTCATTTCCTAAACTAGTTTTTTGCCCAGTGCACCTCAATGCAAATCTGGCATTGGTGGGTCAACTCTGAAAAACCCTAGACCGAGCAAGTGTTGGTAGTCTACCCATGTCGGCATTTCCCAAACACACTTGCAGGAGGCGACGGCACGCACTTTCGTTGCTCTGTTTGGTTTTTTGCTCCCGGACCAAGATTGACCTAGTGTCCTTGAACGACATTTTCATGCAACCTAGGGCTTGACATATCTCAGCAACCGGAGGTCGGATCGACGAACCGTCGAATCCGTTGGCTCCTGGCATGCCATTACCCCTAGGGGGCCCTCTCTCTCGTGTCCTCGTGGCCCAATGACTCTGTTGTACAGCCATTTCCTAAACTAGTTCTTTGCCCAGTGCACCTCAATGCAAATTTGGCATTGGTCGATCAACTCTGCAAAACCCTAGACCGAGAAAGTGTTGGTGGTCTACCCATGTCGGCATTTCCCATACGCACTTGCAGGAGCCGACGGCACGCACTTTCGTTTCTCCGTTTGGTTTTTTTCTCCCGGACCAAGATTGACCTAGTGTCCTTGAACGACATTTTCATGCGACCTAGGGCTTGACATATCTCGGCAACCAGAGGTCGGATCGACGAACCGTCGAATCCGTTGGTCTCCTGGCATGCCATTACCCCTAGGGGTCCCTCTCTCTCGTGTCCTCGTGGCCCAATGACTGAGTTGTACAGTCATTTCCTAAACTAGTTTTTTGCCCAGTGCACCTCAATGCAAATCTGGCATTGGTGGGTCAACTCTGCAAAACCCTAGACCGAGCAAGTGTTTAGGGTTGTCCTAGCAAGTGTTGATTTGTAGGATTTTGTTTAAGGGACTAGAGGTTTAGTCTTGTAGAAGATATGTTTTGGTAAGCCTACTAGGCTAGGAGTGGATAGAGGTATGAGATAATGTCCAAGTGATGATAAGCATGCCAAAGGCATAGTAGAATATAATTTCTTCCATGTATGTATAGTTAAATTCTGAATGAGAAAGGCATATTCATCAAGTTATTGTGTCACGTGTGTATTACTCTTTTATAATTTGTGTATATTATACTTGAGTTTGATGAATATGATGGACTATGCATGAAATCATCTTAAGAAGATAGTCAATGGCATGAGTACAACTGTAAATAGAACTGGGCAAAGTTATCCATGACATGATATTCTCTAGTGCAATATTGTAATGTGACTAAGAGAGATTGTTGTTTACTTAGATATGTGAACATCATGGCTTATTTAACCATTAAGAGTATATATTGATGGTTTATGATTTATCAACACATGATCATGATGATAATGGAGTGTTTCCATCATGATTTTAGACTTATGATGATCGTTTGTTATTGCAGTTTCAATCATGTATAAGTGCTTGCAACACATGTTGTGAAGATGTACATGTTCAATTTGGCATTAATGATTAATTGTAAATTATATCATATGGATTATAGTTTTACCTACAAGAATTCTGGTACCATGATGAAGTTAACCGGCTAGTTGACTATTGTAATGGATCCAAGGATCCATAACATCAAGGTACTAACTTTTTTAACATGGTGAATATGATACCGATTTTATGAAAAGTATGATGATTACAAGATGAAATACTTGACTAAGACATAGACAACTTATGGACATTTTCCCAGATGCAAATACTAGCATAGAGAGAGGTGGATATGGATATTGGGTGTAGACTTAGGATGGTTGAAGTGTAATATGGATATTTTACACCCTTGATGTGAGGAACACAAATACAAGGTACTCCTAGTTAGAATCAATGAAACATGTGAAAAATACTAGATCAAAATCAATTGTTTACATGCTTATAGATAAGTGGATGCTCTTTTCCCTAATGAAAAGCATAGGAATTGTGGTTCTTCTAAAGAGTAACCACTACCATCCATATGTGTTATATATAATAACCACAACCATATACCAAAAGGAATAAATTAGGGAAGAGAGCTTGGGAATGAGAAAATCCATGATGAAATATGATGTAAGAAAACCTTTCTACAATATGCATGCACTATTGACCTCAACCTTGTCACCTCCCTGGCCAATAACTGAAAGATCCATGGCTAAGAGATGGAAATAGAGAAGAGTGATATCAAGCATCCAAGCATTAGGAGAATTCAAAGAAATAAACAGTATTATGAAGCTCACATATTTATTGTTGAGAGGCAGTTTCTTCTTACTTCTTTATATGCATAGGAATATTGAGTGTAAGCCCAAGGATCACTCAATCCATATCTCCAAGAACACAAGAGACTGTAGATCACCATCAACAAAGGATTAAATCATGTGGCAAATGATAAAGGGCCAAGAGCTCTAGTGAAGGAGATACAATAGATGGAAATCATGTATTCACACTAATGTAATGTTTCCTTTTTCACATCAATAATATTGAAATTATTCCCTACCCCACAAATACTTGTCATTTATCATGTGTTTAATGGTGTTATTTGGAATACGATTGCTTTACCTAAGGTAGTTTAAATTCACATAATTTCTTGTTACTAATATGAAAATAGGTTTGAGAAAGGTTGTTTGAAATGTGCGTAGATACATGTACATCATCTTGGTGATAAGGAAAAGTACATCATCTAATGTATGTCATATACCAAGTCCATGCATATAATGCATAATATATATGTCCGGTCCCTTCAATTTTCAGACACGGTGTTCAAAAAAGCAAATTTGAATTTCAAATCTCAAATGTCCGCGCTCCACGAAAGTTACCAAAGGACGGTTCCTCACCAATTTCCTCCATTCTTCGCCATGGCAGAAGATCCATCAAGGATACCTCAGAAAACTCACCGTCGGGACTCGGTAGTTCAAATCTTGTGCATTGGAGGAGCGCCTTCAGGGCTTGCAAGTTTCTTAGAAGGAAATGGGTGAAAGGATGTTGTTCTCTCCATACTAAGGCTATGATGAAGGCAGTGATCATTTTGCAACAGTTCATAAGATTTTTGGGGCGAGCATTATCTGGAAATATTTGCTATATATTCTTATAATCTAGCGCTGCCAAACAGTTGTCACACATCCTACAAGGAACATGATCAACATCGAGATCCAGTCTATGCCTGCTTAGGGCACATTTCCTCCTTGCACCAACTGGTATATAAAATAAATAGCCTCAGCGTATGCATTATTTGTTGTTATTTCCATAAATTGCTTCTGTTGGTA
Organism: Larix kaempferi; assembly: GCA_027924585.1. Lineage (NCBI taxonomy): Eukaryota > Viridiplantae > Streptophyta > Pinopsida > Pinales > Pinaceae > Larix > Larix kaempferi. The sequence continues at coordinate 51,518,644 of BSBM01000510.1, forward strand.
TCTCCAAAACTGAATAAATTGCCATCCCTAGGAATATGAGAGGTAGGATGGCGCTTTACAACCATGCAGTGGTTACGCTCTGGGTTACGAAGATTTTGATTGCTCGGTTGATGGAGGCTACGGCTGACATCCTCATTGGTTCGTAGAAGTTCAAGGACCACAATGCGATGGTCAAAGATCACGTTGAAGACTCCAACTTCATGCATATGAATCTAGATGCCATAGCTGGAAATATTGGCATCTCTTTTCTGACGAAACCGAAGGTTACAACTCAGCCCAAAGTGATAATCCTTAGCAATCAGCCAACGATGACCATGGCTCCATAGGCCCCTACTCAAGATGAAGGTCCTCACCTTTCTGTTTAACTTCTCTGGGCCTTTTCACTTATTTCTGGGAGGGTATAGGGTTTTACTCTGTCATATTAGAAGTTTTTCAGTTTTTAGCCTGTTTCGACATAATACCGAGTCTATTAGTCTGCTAGGTGTTATTTTTTTGGATATGGAGGCACACTGTGATGTACATGAGCGACAATTTCTTAACTCTATGTCTTTCTGTGCCAATTTTCGAAGGGCATTCAACAATGCATTCTATGTTTCAGTCTCTAAATCTAGTAGCAGTCATGGGAATTTCTCTTAGTGGCATTTTTTTGTCTAAGAAGTGCAAAGTGACAAGCAAACGAATGTAATATTTTACCAGTATATAGTATAAAGTTTCTCTTTTTTTACTTAAAAAAATGGTTAATAATAATATACTATTATACCATTAAAGTGGTGTCTATCGGTAAATAGGTAGGTGATCAAGCTTATATTAATGTGGAGACTTGGGTTCAAAGGGTTCAAAACCCTCCTTGAATATGATTATATATATATATATATATATATATATATATATATATATATATATATAATAACAAAAATATATAAAACAAAAACAAAAAACACAAATAATAAAAATATATAAAACATGGACATATAAAATAAATAACAAAATATATTTAAAAAAAATAAAAATAAAAACACAAATAAGAAAGATATATAAAACAAAAACAAAAAACCCTAGCAAAACATAACAAAGTACTCATTTGAATTTTGAACTACCCGCGAAATTGAGTATCCCCGCTGTAACAAAGCATTCATTTGCATTTTGAGTTGTCGGTGAAATCTCAAGTCTCCCTGCTATTATGGATTTTGAAACCCTAGCAGGTGGTTTGTAGCTTCAATGGAACAGATCATATAAATTGTGACATATTTCTACCAGGGATCCTCTGTTACTGCATTTCAAATTGTTGGGATTCTACGGTATTTTTCACTCTCCCTACTTTTCTTTTCTTTTTGGAAATTTAATTTTCTTGTTTGATCTTTGCGCTCTCTTTATACTTTTCTCTTTCCCTGAAATTCATCTCTCGTTGAGAAGGTCTTGAGTGCCATGCTAGAACTGTGGACTAGAATGGGATCGATCACTAGGGAAAACTTTGATTAGACTGTAGAGATGTTAAAGTTAGTGTTTTGGGTGTTTTGGTGGGAAACCTTAGGGATCCTTGTTACACCTTGACCTTCACTATTGTTGGTCTCAAGAAACTCAGTCAGCTATGAATTATTTTGCCCCTGACCCTTAGCAACAAGAGATCAACTTGGAACAAAAAGGGAAGGGAGTGCAGGCTCAAATGGATACCAAATTTAAATGCCACATACCTGTAAAAATTATTAGAACAAGTATGGTGAATACCAAATTGAAATGCCCCTCCAATCTGAGAAATGCCCCTGCTTCCCCAAACTCATTTGGAAAGTCAATGAAGTTGGGCTAAGTCTAGCTTTTTCAGATTAGGAATCTTTTCTAACCCTGTAAGATCTACACTGGAGCTATTGTATGACCCATATAATGTTAACTCCATGAGATTTTGAAGCTGAAAAATCCATTAAGGAACCGCGCATCTATAAAGATAAACTATTTCTAGGTGTTCCATGGCTTCCATGTCATTGGGAAGATGGACGGCTCTTCTACCTTACCAATCAACATAGAGGGTTCGCATGTTTGTCATGCCCTAACAAGTTCCCTTGTTGATGTAGAACTAAAACAAAGATATTCTCTTAACTCAGGTTATGTAGGTTCAAATCTATCTAAACATATTCAGTTTCAAAAATACTAATATCCAACTATGGTTCAAAGTTCAAACTTCATACAGTATTTCCCAATGTAACTCGATTTCCTGCAATTCCTTTCAATGGCTTGATCTCATCATAGCCATCTCGATCTCGAAACCCTCATGATATAATAAATTTATCTTACAAAGACCGAACCATGCGTGCTCTGTTTCAGAACTGAAATTTACGGCTCTATGGGACCGCCACACTTGTCTTTCTACCCACACATGTACTTGGATTGAACTTATTGCATTCGACCAGCTGTCTATCATATTGACTTGCTCTGCCCTAGAGAGCCATTTCCCATTTATTTGATAGTTGGTTAAAATGGAATTTGGATGAGAACAATCAATACCTTGTCGACGATCCAAGCTGGGTATTATTCTCTTTACAAGAATTTGATCCATGATTATAAACCCTCAATTCTTTAGATCACGAGATCTCCGACGATAATGTAAACATAATTCTTAAGCAAGCAGTCTGGGTGTCTCTCACAAAAGGCCAGTATGATTTCAACACAAAACATAATCATATTTACCCCTTCAACGCTTGAACCACAGCTCATCCAACGCAGTTCTAAAGGTCGATTTGATTCTCGTAATTATCAACTTCTCAGCCGATTCTTCCAAGAGGTTATAAATCCTCTTAAGATGAATTTCATATTCCTGTAGTTACTAATTTCTGGAGCTCTTGTTCCAGTACTGACCCCCTGCATTTGTCACTCCATCACATAAATCATATGAAAATTATGGATTACACAAACATTTGTTGAGTTACATTAACCATACACTCATACAGAGGTATCAATTAACGTAGAAATGGATGTTTTAAATCAAAAGAACATGAAATGCTATCTATTAACCAAATTTAGAAGTACAAGAAATATGGCCTGTTACACAATAAGGCCACGTAGCCCTATTCCTTCCTCCTATCTTACCCACTCGACCTATGGCTCTTCCATTCTCTGGTTTGTAGGCTTACATAAAATATGATCAATACAATCCTAAAAACCTCCTACATATCTGCAACTAACTCTAAATAATAATTTGACTCTATCTTAAAAGATTACTCGTGATGTAGACATTTAAAGCTCCATAAGGATGCTGCCAACAATCATGGAGTTGGTTACAATGACTCATTAATTACATTGACACATATCATTTAACTCAACACCTCATCCTATTTTCGAAACTTCCTAACCAAAACCTGTAAACTATGGGATTTACAATGATATTTTATAAAAAATTTACACTCAAACCCCTCCTTGGGTTAAGTGTTAAGAGCCTAAGGTCTGAGCAATAGCTTGAATTGTTGATGTGGGCAGATGCTCCTGCATCATACTCCCATAGTAGAAATATTTCATGAACTCCTTCTCATGTGTCATTTATCTTTTAGTCCTCCAGGATCCCATACTTTGTGTTGTAGTTCTCTATTCACTTGGTTGTCTTGTTGAATCATAACTGCTACTATTGTCTATATACTTCCTGGTTCCCAAATTTTGTTCTGCTGACACCCATTTGTTTTTCCACGTTGCTGTTGTATTTATTTATCATTTGTATTCATGCGATTGCTTTCTCTCTACTTTAATTAATTGTTCTTCCATTCAGGAAACCTTTTTAAATGGACCAATACTTTTTCCAATTCATGATCCAACTCTGTCCTCTGCTGGTTTATGATGTTGTCCTGCAGTTGTTGCTTCGCTCCTGCATAAAAATTCATTATGGTTATTGCTAGTGTTTCATCCCCTGCGTCCTTTGTCTTGTGCTCCATTATTTCTTCCCATTCTTCCAACATATTTGTGGAAGACTGAATGCTTTCACCTCCAGATACTATACTTCTCTCTACGCTTGCACAAAGTATGATCACATCAATAAAAATAACTTGTTCCTCACATTGCATAGGTTATTTCCTAGCCATAAAAATGACTGCCAACACTACTTGTTGTCCTCCCTTTCTGTCTGCCACATATGTGTGGTTTGTTGCCTTCTTCATACATATTATTTGTTCCTTTGTAGCCTGTTGATCACGCTCCAAACTCTCAACCTGTTTGTTGCCTTCCAAGGTAACTTCTTTCTCTGCATTTTCTTGATGTGCAGATGACATAATCTCAATATTTTCACTCCTATTCTTTCCAAGATTTTCCTCATACTCCAGTAAAGCACATGGCAACCCCATAATCTCATCATGATAACCCACCTGCTACCTCACTATTTTCATTTCATCCCTACTTTCATCACCAAGTTTCTCTTCACAAATCTCTGGGGCACATAACTGTCCTTCCCAAATCATCATCTCATCAACACATTTAAAATTTCTCTCGACCTCATGGATGATGGAATGCTACAACATATGACCACTAACTCATACCCTCTAATTGTTGGTCAATTCCATGAATTTGTAAATTTTGTTCCAATCTAATGCCATGTTCCTTGGCCATCATAGCTTTATCACTACAGTCATCTTCCAGAATTTTGTGACATTTTTCCTCGTCCAAAGATGGTTCCCTCATCTCTATCTGGTTACTATTATAACTCTCTTGGTTTTTCATTTTCAACCTTGCAAAATCCTCATCATCTTCATGGTGTCCTAAGTTTGGAAAAAAATTTCCTGCCTTGTCTTTCTCCTTGAATTTTCTTCCTTGAATAATTTATGTCTTCATTCCTCTCCTTACTTTTAAAACATAAAGTTTATTGTGCTCCTATTTCCCTGTATCAGATTCATCAATTTGATCTTCATACTAAACTTCTCCTCCGTTAAGTAATGCATCTATGCATTTCTTCTGCTGCAATAGTTCAAAACTACCTTCATCTAAGAGGCATTCTTTATCATACCTAACCTTACAATCTTTATTAATCTTTATGAAAGTTGTAGAAGATTGTCCATCTTCAGTTACTCTAACAAGATGTTGATCTTATTCTGCCTTCATGCCCGGAAGAAACATATCTTCTTTACCTTTCACAACAGTATTCAATAACTGCTCTTTTTCCTTTACCAACATACTTTGGGGATGTCCTTCTCCAACACTTCGGAGATACATTCCTCCACTTTCTTGTATCTCTATGACAGCTTCATATGTTTCATCTCCTGTTATTCCTGCAAACACACACAATTTATCAGTTTCAAAAATATTAGGCTCTTCGGCCCCTATTGATTCCTTTGTCAGCACATCCACTTGCTTATATGAACTCTTCAAAGAGTTCATGAGACTTTCAACTACTCTCTCCTCCACATCATCCTCTCCAAGGATGTCTTTCAGCCATACTTATTGTTGGCGCTGGAATCCGCTCAAGGACTGCTACAATAGAATGACCAGCACATCTTAATGCTTAGGGAAAAACGATTGGTTGAATTTGGCTTTTAAGGTAGCTTGTGCAAGGGGTCAAAAGAATATTGTATACAGAGTGCAAGGGGTCAAGAGAATATTGCAGATAGAGAAAGTGTAAGACAACTGAAAACATCAGGCTCTGCAATTAGTAGTGGATGATAAGACTGAAGCAAGAAATATCAATGATGGCTCAGGTTCAAGGCTATTGATAACATGTGGAACAGACAGTTCATTCACACATTAACATGAAATCTATCATACTAATTCTAATCATAAGACATCATTACGAAAGGTTTCATAACAAAGATAAAATAGTGTTTGAATTGTTCCAATTTCCTTAATGAAATCTAATAGTTGAAAGGATAAAATATTTAACAACCGACACTGTAAATGTTATAGACTCTGACCCCTTCATTTTCCTGTCAGCCTTCAAATAATGGAAACAAGAAGTACAAATTGTCTACCAATATATCTGAACAGGGAATCCCTCGACCGACGTTCATGAATGAGGGACTCGGAGTGCAATGCTCTAGTGAAGAACATGATTTCGACATCCTCGTTGTCGCAAACCTCCCAAACGTGTGTTTATGATTCATATTCCTTGTTGACTTTGGTAGAAACTGGACACCCAAATTGTAGTGATATTTGTTGGAGAATTAAAAGTTCTTCCTTATAGTGGACTAATAAATATTTAACCTTTTTGATAGGGATGATAAACTCGATATAGATTGGAGGGACTATCCATAATCTACCTAAAATTGGAGATTTTGTTTGATCACTTCGAATTGGGGTATAAACTTGATATACATTGGAGGAACCATCCATAATCCACCTAAAATTGGGGCATTTGTTTGATCACTTTGATTTGAGCATGTGGGGAGGACATGATTCAATTCTAAAAATAACTGTTGAATTTAGGGTTAATAAAAAAGTTTCTCCGTAAAAGCATTAGGTATTATATTCTGTGGTTTTTCTTTTAGGTAGGTCCAATCACACTTGACCAATAGAGCCACCATCAAGATGAAACAATCCCCCATTCAAAGGTCCTTCCAAATTCCAATGCCTTATTTTATCAACGACCCAACAATTGAGTATTTCATCGGCTTGACAGAATTGTACCTTATCTAAGTTCAATAAACTATATGCTCCAAGGACCGAGAGAGTACATGGTTTACCTCACTAATGCCATGTAAATGTTGAGTCACTCGGAATTTTGTCTTATTGTCATTTTTTTCCTATATACTGTTTCTAATCAATAATAAAATTTTGTTATACACTCCCATAAAAGAATGATTTATTTTTACATGTCAACATTGAAGGGTTCAATTTCTCACAACCTTCAAAGTAAAATGGGACCCTACCCTTCAAATTTGATCCCTCATGGATACCATATCCCATCATTCCCATGAACCTGTGGCATGAACATTGCACATCAACTTAATTGTACCCTGTGCCACCATTCCCGATAAGGGATTTTGAATTTGAAATGCCCGCCCGACGCCCAACACGAATTTGAAATGCATGCGCAGCACGAATTTGAAATTATCGGTGGGCACTCCGCCTATTTACAGAATACGGAACTGGTTTTGCGACTGGTAGTCAACATTCAAAATTTGCATTTGCATTTGCATTTGCATTTCCCGCAAACCTTCAAAATTTGAATTTTCATTTCCCCCCAAACATTCAAAATTCGAATTCGAATTTTCAATTTCCCTGCTTCAGAACATTCAAAATTCGAGGTGAAAGTTCTGAATCGTTATCACCAAGTAACTTCAAGTACATGAGGTTTCGAATTTTCAATTTCCCCGCTTTAGAACATTCAAAATTCGAGGTGAATGTTCTGAATCGTTATCACCAACTAACTTCAGCTCCATGAGGTTTTGGAGGTGAAAGATCCATTTCGGGACTTCACAGCCACCTAGATGAAGAATTTCAAGGCGTTTCATGACACCAATGTCTTTGGGAAGACTGAGAAGGCTGCAGGGATCAATATATTTGAAGGAGAGGTCTCGCATCTCTGTCATAGCCCCAAAAGTCCCATCCTCTAGGTGAACAGCACCTTTCAATGACTGTAGACATATGAGTTTTGATATTCCAGCAGGCAGCGACTTCAAATTTTTGCAGCCCTTCACATTCAGATATACCATAGACTTATGTTCACCTATGCCCGAATGCAGCTCACATAGATGTTTGCACCCACTAACATCAAGACACAGGAGGCTTCGTACATGAGCCAATGATTTAGGTAACTTCTCTATCTCTGTCTGGGATAAATTCAAGAATCTCAAATGTTTCAAATTCCCTACACTTTCCGGCAATGAAACTCAATGTTCCTATTGTGAGAGGGTAACATGTAGAGACGAGTATCTAAGTCTGGAGGTACAACAACATTATTATTTGTTGAGATACCTCAGTTCTTTCAGCGCCGTGGAGAAACTGAGTGGGAAAATCAAGTGCTGGTGTGACAACTGCTGCCATTTGCAAGATGCCAAGAAGAAGTTGAAGGTCAAATCTGCACCTCAAGTTCTCACTTGCCAGCTAAAAGGTTTCAAATACACAGTACATGAAGGTGAAATGGAGGGATTCAAGAAGTTGTTCTATCATGTTGCATTCCCCATGGAGTACATACTGCTAATTAACAATTGTGGAGATGGAGAAGCAGATGATTTTTTGTATTATTCATTTGATGTTGTGGTGCATGTGGGATGCATGGTTAATGATGGGAATTACATTTCTATAGTGAAGAGAGGTGACCAATGGCTCATGTTTTATGATGAGAAGGTGGAAAACATCACGACCACTGCTTCAAAGCAGCTTGTAGAGGATCCATGTGGTCGAGAAAGAGTGAAGGTAGAAGCCAAACTTCCAGCCACACCCCCAGAAATATCCTGTGATTTAGCAACTAAAACATAACGGTTTGCTCTAGTAAAATATTATATGGACATGTTGAAGTAGAGTGTTATGAGAATCTATCACGAATCTATATTTGAATTCAACGTGGACTCAAGCAATGGATGGTACTCTAGGCATTGCAAGGTATTTTCCTCATTACAATGTAAAAATGAATAATTATGGAAAACAAGGTTTAGTAATGACCACAACTTAAGCGACACAACTTTTCACTCCTTGCAAACTCTCGGTGGAGGATTTATCAAATAAACAACAACAATCAGCGCCTTTGCGATCATTCTGGAATCGTGCAGGAACTTGGGATGAAATAAATTTAAGCACTTGGGCCAACATTAGGATAAAGGAATTTCTCATTGATTTAGGTTCTTTAGAATTCGATATTTGTAAAGATAATATTTTGAAGGTCTCAAGCGGCGTAGGTGAAGTATTGATGGTGACAGTGCGCAACAAGAAGCGAATTTGTGACTCTTACTCGATGGACTTGAAGTTTCAATGGGATTGGTTAATTGAAGAAAAAATGAAGCAAATTTTGGGCACTTTAAATATTCCATAGGCTTCTTCTGGTGATTTGAAAGATATGTAGTTGAATGTGGCTTTGAATACAGACCAACGAATCCCATACTCGAAAAGAAGTACACTTATTCAATATCTTATGTCCTTCTTGTCTCCCATTCACGATCTTGAATCTTTGGATTTTTTTCAATCTTCAAGCCAAGAGACAATTAGTATGGCTGATAAATATTTAGTGCAGTTAGGTGTAATGATTTGTGGCCAGGAAGTTCTGAAATTAACTGAATTATGTTTGAAACTTGTGAAGTTGGTTATCCAACCTTGATTAGGAACGATTACTTTGGACAATTTTTATCAGGGTTTATGTGAGGAGGGCCTTGTACTTGGAGCTTTGATGGAAATTGCAAGAAGGATATTTTTTAAGGTTGGTACATAGGTAGAAAAATCAGAGTCTGATTGTTTAAAACTTTATTTCTTCCATCTCGATGGAGACCTTTTTACTCTTCTCTCAGTTTACAAGAAGTGGGAGGATAAACGAAAATTCAGAAGGAAGAAATGGTGCTGGGAAAATAACATTAATGCCAAATCCATGGTAAGATGTAAAGATGATATCATAAAAACTTCAAGTTGTCTCTTGAAGAGGTTCTGTGGAAAGAATAATTACAATTTGCATTCCCTTGTTGCTACAATTCAACAAACTTGCAACATCTACCGGCTTGGTATAGAGGTAGACCATCATAAAAGAGAAATCCAATTTTTTTAGATATAGAGAAAATACACCAGGAATTTGAGAGGATGGAAGATGTATTGAACTATGTTATAGGTCAAAATTGCACCTCTCCGTCCGTGATCACCCTGAGCTGCTGATCACACAAAAGGACAACTTGGATGGAGGAGCATGTTGACCTTGGTCCATATGAGAACTCATCCTATTTCCTGAAAATACTGGAAAACATACAAATTATCATTTTGAGGTATGAGCGCTACTCTACTTAAAGAGACTAGCGCCCATACGCGACTCCAGTGTATAATAGTAGCGCCCATATCAATATATGCGCTACTCCTTCTTAGCAAAGTAGCGCTCGACATTTAAAACTGAATGAGCGCTCGTTGTTAAACAATAGGGTAGCGCCCTATACGCTACTCCACTGAGTAATAGTTGCGTATATCTTAAAAGATGATTAAAAAATATATTAATCCATCGAGGAGGATTAGTTGATGGTAGTTTCTTAACTTCCCCAACCTCCTCCATCGACCTGAACTACTTCTTTGAACCTATAAATACCAAGAAGGTTAAAGGATCAAGGTTACAACAAATGATTGCTAGAGAAGCTAGAGGATGAGTTAATGGAGAAACTTTAGAACATTGGAGAAGTTGTTACAGAAGACATTCAAACCAGAGCATAGCCAGAGCCCAGAATCTAGTTGCAGGAGCCTGCTTCATTATCAAATATATTTGTACTGCATTCTAATTTTGACAAATAAAGGTTGAAGTGTTTCCTTGTTCCAATCTGAATGTATTATGAAATGGCATTTTGAGTTGGATTTATTTTGGTCAATGCTGAACATTAAATATAGTTTTTGTTTATTTCATGCTTTATATGTTTCCCAAAATGTTTGAGGAAGGTATTGTTGTTGCAGGTTAGCTAAAGGAAAAGTAGATTTGGAAGCTGGACACGGGATCGAGTCAAGGCTAGGATCAGACTCCGGTTAAAAGGTATGTTCCCTAAATCTACAATCTATTTCTTTTGTAAACACCTCTGTAATAACATCAATGCACTTACCTGTCACCCCAACCAAGTTGATAGTTTAGTTTCCTGACTATGGGGTAGAAATATCCGCCAACAGACTGGCGACTCCACTGGGGAAATAGAGTTTTGGCTTTAGGAAACCTTGTTTTTGGGTGTCTTCTCAGTTTATTTTGATTTCTTCGATGTGTTAAGAACCTTTTTAGATATCCCTTGTCTTTATCTTGCCTGCTTTCATCAGTTTTTATACCTTCCAAAGTAAGTTTCCAAGCTTTTGAAATATGAGCGCTACTCTGGTATATGTACAGTAGCGCCCATACGCTACTGTTCAGTATATACAGTAGCGCCCGTTTTGGCATGGGCGCGAGTTGCTCTACTACACAGTAGAGTACATTTCCTGAAGCAGTCAATTTTTGGTTTGCTTGTGTTTTATCCCTGTGGTGATTTGCTGACTGTGCTGTAGGATCCCTTTGATGATTGCATAAGGTTTTTAATTGTTGTTCAAGTCATAGAACCTCTCCTTAAAGTTTTTTCCATTTTTTAAACCATTTGTTGACCTTTGGAATTGTTGAGACCTTTTATTGATTTTTTTGGAAGACTTAGTGGTGTTTGGTGATGAACACTTTCACTTTTTTCAGACCCTGACTGCTTTTTTCCCGTTTACAAGCCTGTACACTCCTATGTATGTTGTTTGTGGTGACGTTGTCTGCTCTCTACTACCCCCGTCCTTTGTTTAGGGTTCGGTCTTTGGTAGAGCTTCTAGGGTGTCTTCTTTTTGGTCAAGTTTCATTTCTTCCATGACTTCTTGTCTTCTGCTGGTCACAAGTGCTTTTTAAACAGCTATAGGTTAGTTTCACCTCTCAGTTTCTTCGTGTTAGTAGGGAAGCCTGCTTGTCTACTTGTACTTGGCTTTGTGGTATTGCTAGGGTCAAACACTTTTTCTTAGTACCTTGGGTATTCTCCCCTTTGTTTTCTCCCACTTGGTGTCCAAGTTTATAGGCTTTTTCTTAGTAAAAAACCTGTAGATCAAGTCTTTCTCGAGCTAGGTTTCGATAGCTATAGGCCTAAGAATGTTTGCCATACTTCCACAATTTGCATAAAAAGTTTTTATTTGGCTTTCCATTTTTTGCATAGTTCTTTTTCGGTTAGTGAAAAAGAAAAAAAATTTGGTACTTTAAGTTAAATAGAACTTGTCTTTTGTCAATGCAAAATAGTTTAGTATATTTTGTATAATTTAAAAAGAAAACAAAAAATTTGTAGGGAAGTTTGCTTAGGTTTTTAGTTTTGAAAAAGAAGTAGATGAAAAAATAAAAATAAAAGTTTTTGTTGTAAGAAGATTTGAATTATATTTGCATTTTTGTTTTCTTGTTATAACCACGCTCACACACTCACTATCCTTTTTGCGTAATAAAAGCCCTTAAAATTTGTTAATAAAATGAACTAGAAATCTTTTCTTTTTTAGGGTACACTACACCAACTAGTTTTGGTTAGGGTCTTGGGTTTAAATCACCTTAAACCACCCAAGATCACACATTGCACAACAATCGTAGTGAGACTATCATAGGCAAACCCACCTCACTCAAAATTTGCCTGGGAGCATATGCAGTAGGTCATTGCGAGATCAGTTTGTGGGAATACTCCTCCTACTTGCTGTTCGAGCATACTCCAGGATCGGATTGCGTATTGGGGACTCTTTCGAGTTTCGGGCTTAGTTACCCTGCCCACGCTTTATGATTCGACCGGTGACTGTTCCCCCAGGAATTTTTGTTGTTGTGGTATCCATAGTATCAGACTTCTAGGTTCTTACATAGGTGACAGCGGAGGGTATATCTGCTGTACCTAAGACAGACGTGGGAGGAAACCCCGTGCAGGTCTTTGGGAGGGCGGTTGGGTGATTCCAGCGCTTGCACCCTTAGTCATTGTATTGTGGACCCCGGGTAACTGTCTTTCTTCCTTCGTTGATCTGTTATGGGCCCTAATCATCCCAGACTCTTCTCCGGAAGGCACCTTTGTTTGACTGGTTTGTATACTTAGGAAATTTTTTAGTTGGTGTGTTGTTTGCCCCATAGTCATAGTGGCCACTAGGTTCTAGGCTGTTATTTTGTATTTATAATCACAGAGAATCAACAACTCCGTAGATCGAGAAGGATTCAGAACCTTCCACCTAGTAGAACAAAACCTATACAACCAGCTAGAAGACAGAGGGTAAACCCTGGTATTTCTTCAGAATTTACCTCTGAAATAGAATTGCTTGAAGAAATACTTATAACAGAAAACCTTGAAATTGAGGTTCCTGAGGAACCACCACCAGGTACCACAGATCAACAACATTTTAGTACTGTTGAGGTGGAAGATCTTACTTCCGCGGAGTATAGCACTCCTTTCAACCCTCCCTTAACTAATACTAGAATTCCGCTTCTGTCACCTGTGGGTTTCCAGTAGCCCTTTTTCAGTGTAGATCTTTTGTTTCCTGACCATCTGATGTCTAACACAGGAGGTGAACCAGGGGGTCCCCAAACTCCCACTTTAGGTATGAATACCAGCGCAGTTAACCCTTCTTTTACTGCTACATCCAGTCAGGCACAAACCACATCTGTGCCTACTCCATCTTTCAGTTTCAACACTAGTACATTAGGAATGCCTAGTTTTACAACAATGGCATCTATTCCCACGTCTACTGTTGGACTTAGCAGTATGGCTAACTTTGGAACACCTTCTACTTCGCAACCGTTATATCAGATCCCTAGTACTTGGGTTTCCACACCTGTGGTAGGACCAAGTGTTTCTGCAAACATACCAGTCATGGGTACCATGACTGCACCGTCCACATCAGTTTCTACTGGTCTCAACAACTTTGTAGGACCTAACTTGAATCAGGGTAGCATGCCTGCAAATAATGTCCCTTTTTCCTTATTTTCAGGGGGAGGAGGCAACATCTTCAACCAACAATATGGCGAGGCTAACACCCATCCACAATGGACGAACCAGCAAAGCACTAATCCGCTCTCGTATGGGTGGGGAAATTTTAATAATTCTTTCTCACAACAACAACAACTGGCAGGGGGCAACCCCTACCAACAAATACCTGGGGGTAACCCCTACAAATAGTTAACTGGGGGTAACCCCTATCAACAGTTGGTAGGTGGCAACTCCTATCAACACATGGCCAGGGGCAACCCTTATCACCAAATGGATGGGGGCAACCCCTACCAACAATTCATGGGACAAACGATGAGTGGTTTCCCTTATCAAGATTCATCTTACCGACCTCGTCTACCTTTTCTGGAAACTTTGAATTTGCCAGACCTTTCGAAACTGACAAATGATCCTGTGTGTCATAACGCCACATGGCCATCAGTTCCCACCAAATTACCTTCGGATATTCCCAAATTCGAAGGCAAAGCTGGTGAAGATCCTGGTGACCATGTCACTACCTTTCACTTGTGGTGTTCTTCAAATTCGTTGAACGAAGATTCCATCAGATTGAGATTGTTTCAAAGGACCTTAACTGGTCCCGCAGCCAAATGGTACATCGAGTTACCTGCGGCTACTTTCTCTAGTTTTGGGGATCTAGCAACCGTCTTTTTGAACCATTTCCAACTTCCTGTTCGGTATGATGCCGGAATAGAACTTTTGTCTACTTTTAGACAAAACAAAGCCACTCACCTATCTGACCACATTCAAGAGTGGCGAAGACGGAAGAGGCTCATAAAGGCCAATATCCCTCCAGAGTTCCTGCTTGAGTGGTACTTGAAATCACTCCTTCCTTATATCTCTAAGGAAGTAGCGACATCTGGAGTTTCCAATGAAGAAGAATCCATCTTAAGGACTCAACAGTTAGACCTGGTATACGCACAATCTAGTTTACTGTACGAGACTATACCGGACGCACCGAGATCAAACACTGATCTAAGTAGACCCAAACCTGGACCACAAGCTGACGGCATAGTGGGTTCAGTTAACTCTGCAGCCTTCGAAGCACTGACCAAACAGGTCCAAGCCTTAACTGTCAAACATTCGACTGCAGACATTGCTTCCGTCACAACCTCTCCTTCTACTTCTGAATTTGTTAATCAGGTTCAGAATAATCAAAAGGGCCCTCGGCAGCCCAACAACAAAAAGAAGGGCAAGAAAGGAGAGGGGAACTAACAAAAGCCCAAAAAAGACAATGCCGAAGAGGGTAACAAAGAAGAGAAGAAGGTTAGGTTCCCTTGTAAACTTTGCAAACAAAACCACCTTACTCATCAATGCCCTCTACTAGAAGAAGCCCAGAAGCTCTTAAGAGAGAAGAAGCCTGCCGTCTTGAAAGATCCATTTCCTAAAGGGCAAGGCTCAACTTCTGGCACCTCCAAAACTGGGGGCACTTCACACGCTTCGGTTGATCAAACATTAATAAATATGGTCAACTCAGATGCACTTTTGCAAACCAGAGCTAAGAACTATACCCCGGAAACGCAGAGAAAGGATAAGGAGATTGATTAATCCTCCACTCCACTCCACATACCCGTGGACCCAATGCCCAAGATTCTGAAAGGTGTCTTGAAGAGGGCATCGCACAATCCCAACACACGGGCTGCTTCCAACTACAATGTGGTTGAAGATCTAGCCCAAACTCCTTGTGCCATGTCTACTCTAGAAGTCTTGCAGAGTTGTCCATTGCAACGAAATGCACTTCTGGAAGCTATTGGGAGTATGGAGTCCTCCAACATGTCTGCGCGATTTGACATGACTGATGTCAAATACCGGTTTCCATATCACGTTTCCCTCCAGATTGAAGTCATTCATGGTCCAATGACCATCAGACGAGCTATGGTAGATGAGGGAGTGTCGACTTGCGTAATGTCGATTTCCTGTTGGAAAGCTCTAGGTTCTCCTGAGTTAATCCCTTCCAACACAATGCTTACTGCATTTGATGGCAGAACTTTCCGTCCACATGGATTTTTGCCATCATTTAATGTCACTTTGGCCGGTAAGACAGTTGCTGTTGAGATTGAAGTTCTGGACGCTCCGCTCGATTACAACATGTTATTGGGCAGGAGTTGGACTTATGCCATGCAAGCTATAGCATCAGCAGTTTTTCGAGTGGTCATGTTCCCATTTGAAGGTAAGATCGTTACAGTCGATCAACTTTCTTTCACTCAAGGAAAACACCAGACTTCTACGGAAACCACGGTTCCTATGATTGATCAAACCACCCCAGTTAGCGAGAGTTTAGGAGCAGGACTCTTTGGATCACTAATTGGCACTTTTGACCTACCCGCTCCTACTTTATTTGTTGGTACTGAGGGATGTTCATCGCCTGAAACATCCATGACCAGTTTGACAACTGATTCTGAGTTTCCCTCAACCAATACAAACCCCCTAGTGCCTACCCCTATTGTCGAAGTCACCCACTTAGATTCTTATCAAACTACGACAGCAGATAGTTTGACTCCGTCAGTGTCTGTAGAGTCAAACATGGATTGTGCCACTACTCAGACACCTGACCCAATTCATTCTCTCGACAGTTCAGGAATTACTTTACCGTCTGATGAGGAAATGTTAGAAGCGTTGAATGACCCGGACCATCCTCGTGAACATATAAATCGCGTGTCCTTCTTGTTTCCTTTTCTTCACTTATTAGAGAGAGGTGAATTTTGTTCACCACCCGATGAGAATACTGGTCTCACTCCTTTGCAAGTTGCCATTGTTGAAGCAAATAGAGTACATACCTCGTTGGTGAACATTTTCACTGGGGTCAATGGAAACATTTTCTTTGAAACAGGATGTTATCTCGATGAAATCATTCCGTATACTAATCTTTTCTGTGAATTCCATAACACCTTTGCTAGGTCTCCAGATGAGGATCCAGGCATTGACCCTACTTGATGAAGTACTACGCCTAGGTTGAAGTACTTTTTCTTGTAACATAACTGTATATTTTTGTATAGTTAGTTTTTTTATGCTCGTTAGGTGATCTTATGTTTGTTTTTCGTTTCGTGTACCAGATGTCAACCGCACATTTCCTAGGATTTGCTGATGGCGCTAGTCGCCACACCTGTCAGTTGGCTGCGGCAGCTTGGGTCATTTATTCACCCGCTGACCAACTTGTCTCTTCGGGGGGGGGTTTGTTTGGGACCTACCACGAACAATGTGGCTGAATACAGTGCAGTTATAGAACTTCTCCAAGATGCCCTCAGTCATGGCATTTCATACCTGGAGGTAAGGCTTGACTCACAACTAATTGTATTTCAGTTAACAGGTTTCTATCGGATCAGAGATCCAGGATTGCTACGTCAGTTTCTACGAGTTAGATTATTGGAAAGACATTTTCATTCTATCAGATACGAACACATTCCAAGAAATTTAAACAATTTAGCTGATTCATTAGCGAACTATGTGTTAGACTGGCATTTGCATCATACATTGTAAACAACATTCCACACATAAAATTTAAACGCATACACATGTAAATAACCGATATTGTATATATAACTGGTACCCGTATCAAAAAATATGAGTTTTGAGTCATGAGTCTCTCAAGTCAAGTCATAAAAGTACAAAAGCTGGGCATGGTAGCCTCAAAAATATATACATATAATGTTTTTATTCTCCTATGGAGAAGGAGGAACTTCCTCATCATCCACCGCATTGCGGTAGCATATCACTAGTCTAGCAATTCTCCGCAGCAATCTAAGCCATGCTGGGGGCACCGCAACAACATTTTCCTGCATGTCAACTGGTATCTGGTCCATGCGGCATGCAGAAATCTCATGAGTCAACTGACTCATTTTTCTCTCCAGGGTTCCCAGCATAGATTCGGCTGCGGTGATATCAGCTGGCCTCACATAGATGGTAGGATGGCCCTCGGGACGAACAGCTCCAACATCTGCATTTGATACTTGATTAGAACTCCAAAAATCATTCATAAAAATCAAATACTTGAAAAGTTTGAAAAAATTAAATAAATTCTCAAAAGTAAATATACCAATATCTCCCCAGGCTCCACCTGGCGGAAGCACCAGCTCTGGATCGTGACGGAAATCCAATCTAGCATAGGGAAACTGCTCAAAAGCGGGAACCTGCCTCTCCCACCACCCCCAGAAGTCATCAGTGTGGTAACAATAGTGACTCTCCCCACCACCCTGGTGGAGAAAAATGTCACCCCCAACGGCCTAGTCTGGGCTCACGGGGGTTAACCTGTGGTAGAGGCATCCCCAAGCTAATAGCAGGCATCCTCTCGAAGAAGAAAGTACACAAGATACTCCCATACCCGAAATTCTTCATTGTGCCGGATTTGCAACTTGTCAATTGATACTTCATGTTTGCCAACAAGCTAGTACTCCAATCATAAACATGGCCATGCAAGCACTGTACACTGATATGCATCGAATGCCTAGAAGCTAAGTGTTTTGATGCACTACTGGATACCCGGTTGATCATGCTTACTATCACTTTCAGCGGGAGACCATCAATAGTTGAAATCAGGATTTGGCTTCCCGATTTTTCTGCTCCGGCAACACAGTATGTATTTACATATTCTTGCACTGATCGTGCACCCAAACGAGATGTCCCTTTCAGATTGATTACGTCTCCTCTCCTTGAGAGACCGGTAATAAAGTATATATCCTCAACGGTAAGCTCAAGAGTTTGCCCTCAGATGATGAAGGTATTAGTATCGACATCCCAATACTGAATCAATCTCCGAAACAGCTTGTTTAGTGCCCGCATGTTTACGGTTCGATAAAATTTCAACAAACTGCATCTACGGAGCGCATGGAGGGTAGCCGGGTCTTGCATGGCTATTCTATCCATGTCTTCATGCTCCCTTTCCCTCCATTGTAAGACCATCCTGCACAAAACCCCAAAAATTTTGAGTCTCGGCGCTTTAAAGTACCTTTGCAAGTATGTACGCTACTGTGTATACTACACAGTAGCGTGTAGGCGCTACTCTGTTTGAGCAAAGTAGCGCCCATTGCCTTCGTACGCTACTGTTGTGTATACACAGTAGCGCCCGCACATTAAACCTTATGAGCATCGCTTTACAAGCCATTTTTTGCTCAAATTTTTAAAAATAAACCATTAAATTGCAAGATAGGGAGATTTCTACTTACTTGACGGAGGAAGTTCGGTGGTTGGATGCCCGATTTGATCGCAGTAGAGATTTGAAATTTGCAAAAGTTGCCCCAATTTTTGCCCTACAACACAAAATGAAAATTGATTTTTTAACAATGAAATTATATATAAAATTAGATTTTGATTTTTACCCATAATTTTTAATTTTCCATAGTTTCAATTTTTTTCAAAAACCCTAATTAATCAATTGAAACACAAAATAAGGTATAACACTGATCCAAGTCCAATTTTCACTCAATTCTTGTCGGATTCGTCTCCTAAGCTCAAATTTCTTGATGATAGACCTTGTCAGTTAGTTAAACATTCCAAATTCATATATCATTTAAGATTTTTGCGGCATCAACTAATATTTTGTTGAAGACCTAGTTTTGGCAGGACATGAAGCTACGATCCCAGAAGCTGACCCTTAAGTCATTTTAAGCTCTTGTTTGGACTATTTAAACCTAAACAAGATTGTCGAGCAGACTTGTCCTTTTCGAGCTCGTTAAAGTATTCGAAGGCTCATCCACTCAGGTATAGAATTACCCCTTTTCCGGGCCTCAGTGGATTAACTACGGAAAAGGTATACTCTAGGTATACTCCTGTATGCGCTAGAAGAGTTCTCCTTTCATTGTTTTATACTTTTTCGGGGGAGGAGAATAACTATATGAAAAAGGACCTTCTGGAGTCTCTCTTTAGGGTTTTCAGACTCTCTAAATATGAAAATACCAAGCGAGCATTCACCTACTCGGGCTCGATGTGAAATCCACGAGAAGGTAAGTAGAGGACTGTTTAAGTTTTTCAACTCTATAAACAAGAAAACACCACCGAGCACAAACCAATCCGGGCTCGATATAAAATCCATGGGTAGGTGAAAAGAGGATTGTTTAAGTTTTTCAGACTCTATAAACAGGAAAACACCGGCGAGCATTAATCTGCTTGGGCTCGATACTAAAATCCATGAGCAGATATATGGAGTTATTGTTTAAGTTTTTCAGACTCCTTAAAATTGAAAACACCGGCGAGCAAGAACAGATCTCGGCTCGATACTAAAATCCAGAGATCAGTACATATAGAGTAATCTTATATCTCTTCTTCGAACTCTTTAAATTATGAAGAAGGTACTGAGTCTTCCTCCCATGGGCTCGTTAAACTATTTACATGGTTGGACCTATTGAGTTTTCATCCTTTCTTGGACTCATTAAATCCACAAGAAGGGTATTCTTTTATCTAAAAAGAATAAGGAACGGGAAAACATATCATATCTTTATTGTCGAAGGCAGTTTCAGTCAAATTCTATCCTTGAACACAGCACCTACTTGAGTCTATCTTGTCGGTTGGGTTTAGTTTTGGCCTTAGGGTGAACCTTTCCTCCGAGTTATTTACTCCCCCAGTTGGTTATTCTTCCAACCATATGGAGGGTCTGTTAATGTCTCTTACATTTCAGACTTATTTACCCCATTATGTCAGACACTGCCTAAGTCACTTTGTGTCGTGCTCACTGTTCAAGGATATACCTTGTGTCGGCCATTCTGCAGTTTACCTTGACCTCATGTGTCGGCCTTCCTAGTGTCAGTATTGTCGCATATTATTCCATATCAGCTCTTACCAGTTGAGTGTTCCTCGAGTTGGATGATGGAGGATTCCTTAAGGCCTCCCTTCCAACGGAATTCTTCCCATCGACATCAAATCATTATTCTGGGATTGAAGTTTAGAGTTTTGGTTAGTACCTTGGAGATTGCAGTCACCAGTGGCAATTTTCCTCGCTGTTGAATGATGAGAATACATCAATGTCTCTTCTTCGACAGGATTCCCAAGTGTTCGACTCCAAGTCCATCTATTCACATTTGGCGAATCGTACTTGGTACCTTGGACCCCATCATCATTATCGGTGGAAGTCCTCGCGTTTGTTAATGGTATACATCAATGACCGGTAATCAGACGATGCCCTCCATGTTCGACTGTCAGCTCATATATTCACATGGTTCGGGTTTATACCTAGGGTTGTTGTGGGATGAAGACCTTGGGATTTTTTGATGACATTACCTCATTTTGTTATCACCCAAGTTGCGCAAGACTGAGTCTCACTTATATACGGCTCTCCATGAGAAATAGATCCAGTGTGTTGTTATGGCTATGATCTCTCAGTTTGACATGGAACCACGCTTGTGTTTCAAGTGGCCATGCTTTTATATACATCTCCTTGTTATGTATCGGAGATCATGTTGTATCACATTACACATCTATATGATGTCAACAATGTAATTGCTCGCTGACCTTGATCTTTGTTGCAGGTTTCTTGCAACTTGTTCTGCGGTTCTGTGCTCCTCCTCTGGTTTTGGATTATAATGTATTTCGGCCATCGTTTCCCTCTGACCTCACACATTAGGGGGCATCTGTTATAGGTCAAAATTGCACCTCTCCGTCTGTGATCACCCTGAGCTGCTGATCACACAAAAGGACAACTTGGATGGAGGAGCATGTTGACCTTGGTCCATATGACAACTCATCCTATTTCCTGAAAATACTGGAAAACATACAAATTATCATTTTGAGGTATGAGCGCTACTCTACTTAAAGAGACTAGCGCCCATACGCGACTCCAGTGTATAATAGTAGCGCCCATATCAATATATGCGCTACTCCTTCTTAGCAAAGTAGCGGTCGACATTTAAAACTGAATGAGCGCTCGTTGTTAAACAATAGGGTAGCGCCCTATACGCTACTCCACTGAGTAATAGTCGCGTATATCTTAAAAGATGATTAAAAAATATATTAATCCATCGAGGAGGATTAGTTGATGGTAGTTTCTTAACTTCACCAACCTCCTCCATCGACCTGGACTGCTTCTTTGAACCTATAAATACCAAGAAGGTTAAAGGAGCAAGGTTACAACAAATGATTGCTAGAGAAGCTAGAGGATGAGTTAATGGAGAAACTTTAGAACATTGGAGAAGTTGTTACAGAAGACATTCAAACCAGAGCAGAGCCAGAGCCCAGAATCTAGTTGCAGGAGCCTGCTTCATTATCAGGTATATTTGTACTGCATTCTAATTTTGACAAATAAAGGTTGAAGTGTTTCCTTGTTCCAATCTGAATGTATTATGAAATGCAATTTTGAGTTGGATTTATTTTGGTCAATGCTGAACATTAAACATAGTTTTTGTTTATTTCATGCTTTATATGTTGCCCAAAATGTTTGAGGAAGGTATTGTTGTTGCAGGTTTGCTGAAGGAAAAGTAGATTTGGAAGCTGGACACGGGATCGAGTCAAGGCTAGGATCAGACTCCGGTTAAAAGGTATGTTCCATAAATCTACAATCTATTTCTTTTGTAAACACCTCTGTAATAACATCAATGCACTTACCTGTCACCCCAACCAAGTTGATAGTTTAGTTTCCTGACTATAGGGTAGAAATATCCGCCAACAAACTATGAAATGCAGATGGGTGCTAAAATAATCAATGACACAAAGCGCATTGAACTATACATTGTGTTTGGACATAATTCTCATGTAACAAGAGAAAAAATTGGCATTCTATGTAATGGGAAGTTTTATTATGAGGTGAATGTGGAAGAAGACGCTGAGTTTTTAAAGCTTGTCATTTATAAACACTTATTCTCTCATGTTGACATGTCCAAAAGTTATTCATCTAACAAGTTAAATGATGGTCTCTATGGGATAGGCTATTATGAATCTTTAGGAAATGTGAACTTAAAGAGATTCTTATTATTTTTCTATTGGAAAGCTAGCGACTGCTAGCTTTCCCTGTAGCATAAGCATGTGTGCAGTCGCTAGAAGAAAAATTCTTATGCTACAAGTAAATCTAGCAGTCGTTGGATTTCCTTGATCTTTTTTCATGTGTTTATTTCAAAATAGAGCACATGGCACAAGCTCAAGGTATAAGCTAGCAACCACCAATCACCATGGACAAGATTTTTCTATTCGAAAGCTAGTGACTGCTAGCTTTCTTTCTAGCATAAGTATGTGTTATTATCCTAGAAGGAAATGCTTATGCTAGAAGGAAAGCTAGCAGTCGCTAGCTTTCCTTGACCTTGTGCCATGTGCTTATTTGAAAATAGAGTACATGATACAAGTTCAAAGTATAAGCTAGCAACCACCAATCACCAAGCCCAGGGTTTTTCTATTGGAAAGCTAGCGACTGCTAGCTTTCCTTCTAACATAAGCATGTGTTTCATGCTAAAAGGAAATGCATTTGCTAGAAGGAAAGGTAGCATTCGTTAAAAATAGAGTACATGGCGCAAGCTCAAGGTATAAGCTAACAACCACCAATCACCATGGACAGGGTTTTTGTATTGGAAAGCTAGCGACTGTTAGCTTTCCTTCTTGCATAAGCATGTTTGTTTATGATCGAAGGAAATTCTTATTCTACAAGGAAAGCTAGTAGTTTCTAGCTTTCTTTGACCTGTTGCCATGTTCTTATTTCAAAATAGAGCACATGGCACAAGCTCAAAGTATAATCTAGCAACCGCCAATCACCATGGACAAGATTTTTCTATTGGAAAGCTAGCGACTGCTAGCTTTCCTTCTAGCATAAGTATGTGTTATTATCCTAGAAGGAAATGCTTATGCTAGGAGGAAAGCTAGCAGTCACTAGCTTTCCTTGATCTTGTGCCATGTGTTTATTTCAAAATAGAGCATATGGCGCAAGCTGAAGGTATAAGCTAGCAACCACCAATCACCATGGAAAGTGTTATCAATTGGAAAGCTAACGACTGCTAGCTTTCCTTAATGGCTAGAGTTTTTCTATTAGAAAGTTAGCAATTGTTATCTTTCCTTCTAGCATAAGCACATGTGTGCTTATGCTTATGCTAGAAGGAAATGCTTATGCTAGAAATAAAGCTAGCAGTCGCTAGCTTTCCTTTATCTTGTGCCATGTGCTTCTTTCAAAATAGAGCACATGGCACAAGCTCAAGGTATAAGCTAGCAACCACCAGTCACCATGGCTAGGGTTTTTTCTATTGGAAATCTAGCGACTAATAATTTTCCTTCTAGCATAAGAATGTGTGGTTATGCCAGAAGGAAATGCTTATGCTAGCTTTCCTTGATCTTGTTCCGTGTTCTTCTTTCAAAATAGAGCACATGGCACAAGATCAACGTATAATCTATCAACCACCAATCACCATGCCCAGGGTTTTTTTATTGGAAAGCTAGTGATTTCTAGCTTTCCAATAACATAAGCATGTGTGCTTATGCTAGAAGGAAATTCTTATTCTAGAAGGAAAGATAGCAGTCGCTAGCTTTCCTTGATCCTGTGCCACGTGCTGATTTCAAAATAGAGTACATGACACAAGCTCTAGGTATAAGCTAGCAACCAACAATCAGCATGCCCAAGGTTTTTCTATTGGAAAGCTAGCGACTACTAGCTTTCCTTCTAGCATAAGCATGTGTGCTTATGCTAGAAGGAAATGCTTATGTTAGAAGGAAAGCGAGCAGTCGCTAGCTTTCCTTGATCTTGTGCCATGTGCTTATTTAAAAATAGAGGACATGGCACAAGATTACCGTATAAGTTAGCAACCACCAATCACCATGGCTAGGTTTTTTCTATTGGAAAGATAGCGATTGATAACTTTCCTTCTAGCATAAGCATGTGTTCTTATGCTAGAAGGAAATGCTTATGTTAGAAAGAAAGCTAGCAGTTGCTAGTTTTTTTTTGATCTTGTGCCATGTGTTTCTTTCAAAATAGAGCACATGGCATAAGCTCAAGGTATAAGCTAGCAACCACCAATCACCATGCCCAGGGTTTATCTATTAGAAAGCTAGCGACTACTAGCTTTCATTCTAGCATAAATATGTGTGCTTATGCTATAAGGAAATTCTTAGGCTAGAACGAAAGCTAGGAGTCACTAGATTTCCTTGATTTTGTGCCATGTGCTTATTTCAAAATAGAGTACATGGCACAAGACCAAGGTATAACCTAGCAACCACCAATCACCATGCCCAGGGTTTTGCTTCTGGAAAGCTAATGAGTGCTAGATTTTCTTCTAGCATAAGCATGTGTTCTTATGCTAGAAGGAAATGCTTATGCTAGAAGGAAAGCTAGTAGTTGCTATGTATTAGTAGTCGCTAAACTAGGAGTCGCTTATAATTCAAAAAACTTCTACTATGTATTAGTATACTAATAGTGGCATCAAGTAGCATTGCTTGGGATTTTGTGTTACTCTAGTTCCATATAGATGTTATTCTTCACTAATCTACAATATAGGTTTAGATGACACCAAATAACTATTTTCGGGAGTACTTAAAATAGGGATGACTCCAATCAAGGATATTTGAATTTACTTTGAACAATTGATACAAAAAATAAATCTCAGTGAGCCATGATTATACAAACTTGCATGATCAATCATGGTTGGATTCCAACCTACTTAATAACTACCTTCAATACTATTACAAGTTCCATGATTATACAAACTTGCATGATCGATCATGGCTGGATTCCAACCTACTTAATAACTACCTTCAATACTATTACAAGTTCTTAAGTATGGAAAATTTTTAGACATTTTTACAAGTTTTTCTAAGAATAGTTTTGTGTTTGTATTAAGATTATATACATTGATAACCAATCTTGTTTTGATTACGCTTTGTAGCTCCATCATATTTTATATGTAAAGTCCCTTTTGGCAGTGGGGACTAAATGGTGGGGAACAATGTTTAATTTGCACAACAAAATGATGCCATACCCTTTTTAGCTATTACAAGTACATTATTTTTTTGTAGATTGTGTTTTGCCTAAAATATAAGAGCACACTTTACATGGTTTAACCTTAACTACAAATTATAATTCAATTGTGTGTTACAGAATTTGTAGGAGCGACAATGGAAAGTATAATTTTCACAAAAGGGGACTATGTTGACCTCCTGGTTAATGGTCAAGTTATTGGGCTAGGAAAGGTTGAATCTACAGAAGTTGGAACTTATTATGGTGGAGGAAGGGTTGTTGCAGGTTATCTTATGGTTTTGATAATTGATGTCACTCAACCACATTTGATTGTGGAATATGTTGATGAAGGGGACACACATCCATGGAGGACTACAGATTTGAGGGACACCATAGGTAAATCAAATACCAAAGCATGTGTTAAGAATTATTCATAGTTTATTGAATGTTTTTTTTGAGAAAATACTAAGTTTGTTATGTTTGGTGTACAGGTGCAAATGTTTGTTCAACATTTTCTATTGGAGACAAAGTAGATCGTTTGCAACATGGAGTGAAGGTGGGTGAGGGCTCCATATTCAATACAGAGCTTGGGAATACGGTTAATGGAAAGATTGTAAAGAAAGGATGCATAGTGGTTAGAATTGAGAAGGTGTTAAAAAATGATGCTCCTTTACCACATCCAACTGGATTTGAGGAAACACTAGGGGGTGCAATAGAATCTTATGAGATTTGGTCAGAAATAGATTTGAAACCTCATTGTGAAGATCAACCCATAAATATTCCACAAGATAGGGCTGCATTCACATGTACAAGGGTTTCTCTTACACATGGATGCATAGGAACAATTATGTGCATTGCCAAAGGAATGATAGTTAATGTCCATGAGGATGACATGGTTGTGGGTGAAACACTAGGTGAAGATAACTTTGGTGTTTTTGTGGAACAGATACATGGGTATTGTGAAAGATGCAAGATTTGGGATAAGTCTATACGTGGATTGGTTAGATGGCCAATACATAAATTGGTGGACAACATAGGTGAGATGTTAAGGGTCAAGACAAAGTACAAAGAGCCACCCATGGAAATGTTGATATGGGATGTTATAGAGGATACAAGTCCTTTATACCAATGGGATGGGGATCTTTATAATCAAAAAGATCAAGATGTCAATGTTCTTAATGCATCGAGGCCATATAAAAAGATTAAACGAGCTATGACAAGAGAAAAAGTTGCAAAACGTCAAACCAAGATAGATAAAGAGAAAGAAGTCCGACTTTTGGCTGCAGATGAATGTTGTAAAAAAGATTGTCTTCAACATGTGGATAGGAATGCCATTGCAATTTAATGCTAGGAGGGATATGGAATGCAAAGACAAAAATGGTATCAGGGAATTTGTATTGAATTCACTTGTTTCAAACACTATCATGTCAAAGAGCCATGGCCATGGCCTACCTCCTATTATTAGAAAAGTAAAGGACATGATATTTGATGGTAATGTTATTTGTAAGAAAGCATGGTACAAGATACATAAGATTCCTCAAAGCACCTTCTATAGCTACCAACATAATTTTGAACAAGGACATATGGAATCCATTCATGGTAACACCAATACATGTAAAGCACGTGCACATACTGTGGCGGCCATTGAAATACTGCATAAAATTGTAATGGACAATTCAGATTTTTCGCCAAACCAAACACGTCAAGTCGAAGCAGATGGAACTTCTTCTCCTCTAAGATTGTTGCCTTCGACTTACACACAAAGCTCTTTGTTAAAAGAGATCAATGTGGGTTTGGGAAAGCTCAATTGTCCATTAATATCACAACCAACAATGAGCAATATTTGGAACACTCATTTTCGAGATGTGGCATTCTCAAAGAACACCAACTTCAGTAAATGTAATGAATGTATTGTGTTGAAAGCACAAATGAAGTCAGCAACTACAAAAGAGTTGGAAGAAACGGCACGCACTAGATTGAACAAACATAACAAGATCGTTATGTGTGGAAGACATTGCTACTATGCCCACAAAATCATGTCAGAGAGGTTTCCAAAGGAGTATTTGAGTATTATCCATGATAAAATGGATAAAACAAAGACTTCAATTCCAAGGCTACGCGTCAAATCAAAATCTATTGTAGGAATAAACTTGGGTTTGTCATTGACAGGTATGCTAACACATGGGCATAAGACAGGAGGTTTTGGTCATTTCTCCCTACCATTTGTACATATGGGATCACAATTTACCATTACATCACTTGCTAAGTGCTTAAGAGACCTTGAAGACCCACGTCTTGATATGTATGGTGATCTTCTTTATGAGAGTGGAAGTTCAAGAAACCCACTTTCAAATGCATTACTTGACACCTCTATTTACTCAAAATGTAGAGTGTACAAGGATGAATTTTTATCTCATGGAAGATTAGAAAATCAAGATATCGATTTTAAACCTCTTCCTCCACATTTACTGTTACAATTGGATAATGCAGCAAGTGATAATAAAAATCGTTATCTTTTCATGTTTCTATCACTTCTCACTGCACTTGGTGTCTTCATCACTATTGAGGTTGGGTTCTTGCTCGTGGGACACACCCATGAAGACATAGACGGGACCTATGGGAGAATGTCTTCCATCTTGAAAAGTAAAGATATATATTCTCTACCTGAGATGATGGATACATATCGCAAAATTGAAGAAAAAAGAGTGTTTCCACCTAAACTGATTGATAAGGTGTATGACTTCAAAAGCTTCCTTAATGGATACATCAAGGAAGGAAAAAATGCACTAGTTGGACATCTTAATGTTCAGTACTTCCAATTTCTTGTACTCAATGATGTTCCGGTATTAAGGTATAAAGAATCCATAAGAGATGTTGAGTGGTTAGAACCAGTTGAGTTATGGAATACAGACGATGAAGGTCGATCTAAACTACCCATAGGGAAGCCATCTTTCTTACATCCCAAAGAGAATGAAATCTATTTAAAAGAACTAAAAGAAGGAATAACATCATACATAAAAATGTGGAAAGACACAATGGGTGGTGAGGATTTTCCAATTGTTACACCAAAATGGAAAAATAAGGTAGAGTATTGGGAAAGAGTTCTTGATACTTTATATGAAGATTACAATGATCATACAATAGTGGATGCAAGTGATTCATCTTCTGAGGATTTCTGGCCCAAGACAAGGCAAACTCCAGATGTTGGTCGTAATGCGCTTCATGCAATCTCAAATATTATGGATGGGGATTTTGATACTATGACAGGTGAACCCGTGTATGTTGGACCCAAGTGCAATAATCCAAAGACAACATTCAACCCTATTAATGATGTTGAGAAAGGAAAGATGTTGCTAGTTAGATCAGGAAACGAGGATGAAGGGGAGATGATTTGGATGGCAAAAGCCACCTCAAATATATTTCAATATGATGAAAGTTATACTCTTCATGTTAAAGTTGATTGGTGGAAGCCCGGTTCAGGGAAATACAATGGAAAAGTATTAGAAGAATATTGGGTACCAAATCCTGATGACATAGAGCTTGGATCTATTCCAATTGATACCATAGTTTGGGCATGGATGGCTAAGAAAGAACATTGCAAGAAGGCCAAGATAAATAAACATGGTGTAGAAGCTGTCCTTGACCTAATTGAACGAATAACATGAGATTAGGTGGAGATGATTCATGGATGTAATTTTGTTCTTTGGAGGACAAATTAATACATGAAGAAACATTGTTCAATTTTTCTTGTATATTGAATATTCTCTTCAAATTTATTTGAGGAGTTTTATATTATTTGGTACAAATATGAAACTTTTGTTTAAATTGCAATGTATTCATGTGACGATACTTCATGCAAATTACATGACACCATGAAATATTAAACTTTCAATGATTTTTTTATATTAACATAACTTCTCCCATAACTTGGATAATCAAGTCCAATGATGCACTTAAAATCAATATCTTCTAGTTTTGGCCTATTAAAACTATATTGGAGTTAATTTGGCATATTAAAACTATATTGGAGTAGCATTGTTTTCAATGTAATACGTTCAAACACCAAACAATATCTAACATGGAAATTACAAATTCCAATGCTTTGTCTAGATCGACATAACTTCTCACTCCATCAAACTTGGATAATCAAGTTCAATAATACATTTAAAAGCATCATCTTCTAGATACGATCTATTAAAACGATAATGTTGGGCTAGCTAATTCGTATTCTTTTCAATATAATACATTCAAACACTTCATGAATATATATTATAATAAAATAAATTAAACTGTACTACTTTGTTTCTATTCCAATTCATAACAAAATTATTTATTTTGATCATTAAAAAACATGCCTAGACTTATAAAATATTTTCTTTTGACATCTGTAAAATGTTTCCAATAAAAATTACCAATAAAAGTTCATAATAATTTGATTTTGATTGTTAAATGACACACAAATACTTATAAAATATTTTGATTGTTAAATGCACTACCAATAAAAATTCATAATAATTTGATTTTGATTGTTAAATGACACACAGATACTTATAAAAAAAATTGATTGTTAAATGCACTTTTAATAAGTTTAGTGGGTTTTCACTTTTGTATTTGTAAGAAACAAAAATGTACTTCAATGTTTCTATTCTAATTCATTGATTTCAAATGTACCACACTTCTCGATCCATCAAACTTGGTTAATGGAGTCCAGTAAAGCACTTACAAGCAACATATTATAGACTGTCTATAAAAACTTTATTATGGGAATAGCTAATTAATGTTTTTTAATGTAATATGTTCAAACATTTCAAAAATAAATACTGGACATACAACATATTATAGACTTTGTCTATAAAAACTTTACTATGGGAGTAGCTAGTTAATGTTTTTTCAATGTAATATGTTCAAACATTTCAAAAATAAATATTGGACACTTGCAATAACTAGAATGGGTTTTCCCTCTTTCTTCATGTATTTGAAAAAAAACCAATTGTACTATAAAATTTATATTCTAATTAATAATTTTTTTTTACCTTAATTGGTATACTTAGACTTTATCCAATACAATATTTTCTCTTGTTGGCTCTAAAATAGTGCCAACCACATATCATAATATATAGTATTGAATAATGAATATTTCTTTAAATGTTAGATGATTATATTTATATTATAAAAAGGAATCTAGGCTTAACCAATCAACATAATCCAAAGTAATAATTGATAGTTAACAATGTCCAAAACATGTAGAAACTTGTGGGCTCATAATAATCCCATAAAATGAAGGAAAAAAGTGAAGTGCCTAAGTACCTATTGTGCTATATACTTGACAAAAATGTCCTAAGGCATACAATAGACAATACATATAAAGGGGAAAAAATAAAATAGAGTATGACCTAATTTTCCATGTTGTTGCTCGTAGATATGTTATTAATTATTTTTCTAGTCAATATTCTAAAGATTATTAGGGGTAGTGTCATCATCCACAAGTACAATATTACAATGACTATAGGAGCTAATACGTCTTCATGGTATTAAAGGTTTCACCTAATTCCTAGACATTTCCAGTTCTCGTTGTCTCTTGAAGTTGAGAAAAGCCCCCCATGTTCTAGCACCCCTTTATCAAGATTGAAAATTACTAAGTTATTATGACAATACATAAATTTGTTATAGTAACAAACACATTGACTGTTATGTCATTAAATAGCTTTCTAGGTCACTTTAAAATGGCGACAATCTCTTACTAATATGGTAATTCAACACATGCACAATATATGCTTTATCAAATTATAAATAAAATGGTTAATACTTTCAACATACAAATAATGCCATTAGATAAATTAATAGGTAAGAAATATTAATACAAATTACAAATTATAATAATAAAATAATGTAAAGAATCTAAGTTTAAGCATAGGAAGATATGCTTCAACTTAATATAAATTTGATTTTATATAGCTTATAATGATAATATTGTAAAAAAAATGGTGAATATATAGATTGAAATGAGTGAATTAAGTAATTTTTAGGTTTTTCATTTTTTTTAAAATCAATCTTGTTGAAGTTCTAAATTCTAGATCCGTACTCGACAATACATATAAAGGGAAGAAAATAAAATAGAGTATGACCTAGTTTTCCATGTTGTTGCTTGTGTATATGTTACTAATTGTTTTTCTAGTCAATATTCTAAATATGATTAGGGGTAGTGTCCTCATCCACAGGTTCAATATTACAGTGACTATATGAGCTAATAATTTTTCATGGTATTAGAGGTTTTAGCCAATTCCTAGGCATTTCCAGTTCTTGTTGTTTCTTGAAGTTGAGAAAAAATCCCCATGTTCTAGCCACCCATTATCAAGATTGGGAATTAATAAGTTATTATGCCAATACATAAATTTGTTACAGTAACAAACACATTGACTGCTATATCATTAAATAACTTTGTAGGTCACTCTAAAATGGAGACAATCTCTTACTAATATGGTAATTCAACACATGCACAATATATGCTTTATCAAATTATAAATAAAATGGTTAATAATTTCAACATACAAATAATGCCATTAGATAAATTAATAGGTAAGAAATTTCTTGCAACATCTATTGTTCATGAGATGAGGTAAACCTTGATCAACTCAAATATTAATACAAATTAAAAAATTATAATAATAAAATAATGTAAGGAATCTAAGTTTAATATTAGGAAGATATGCTTCAACTTTATATAAATTTGATTTTATATAGTTTATATTGATAACATTATAAAAAAATGGTGAATATAAAGATTGAAATGAGTGAATTAAGTAATTTTTTGGTTTTTCATTTTTTGAAAACTCAATCTTGTTGAAGTTCTAAATTATAGATCCCTTGTATAATTCCAAATTTAATGAAATATGTGTTATAGATGGGAGTTCAAATCCCCTGAAATCCCCATACTACTAAAGAGGGAAAACAACAGCTCCTCGACTAAAGGACATCCATGAAACAGCAGCTGAGCAATCTTCACAAGCATCTGAAAGGTGAGGTGAATCCAGGAGAAACACCCCTATTGTGGATCCAATCCACCAAATCTTTGCATAAATCTTCCTTCGAACGCCGAGAGAGGTATGGAGTCGGGTAGCAAAAGACCCCTGCATAGAAGAGAAACAAAGCTTATTACTTGACCTATCATTAAATGAAACCTAAAGGCCCAATCATATGCATAAAACAAGGCAAAGTAATAAACAAGTAATTAAAAATCACTTACCAAAGCTTAGCAATGTTGACCTCCCAAAAAGACATAATCATGTACAAACAAAACTGATTATTATTCGATTCCATAAGACTTTAAGCTAGAAAATATTATACTGGATAGTCAAAATAAGAGACCAACACCCCTGTCGGCTTTAGGATAGAGGTTATCGAATGGAAAGGGCTAGGGACGGTGTTGAGGGATGGTGCATGGGAGGGAAGTCTTGCATGGAGGGAGGAGGATGGACAAATGGGAGGTTGTGGACTAAGAGGGGAAGGTGGAAGGAAGGGGGGACGTGGACGAATGGGGGAGGATGGATAAACATGGGGGGCATGTATGGATGTAGGGGGGTGGGCGAGTGGGGGAGGATGGATGGAGGGGGGAGTATGGTCGGAGAGGGGGGGTTGGATGGAAGGGAGGGGGTGGACTTAGGGAGAGGTCTAGACAAAAGAAAGGGAGGGGACTCATGGGAGAGCGTGGATACATAGGACTAAAATGTGGAGACACAAGTGCTGGTGGAACCTACATATACATTTTTAATATCACAATTTAGTAAACAAACAATAAATTAAACCATAGCAAGTCGTAACAAATCAAATTAAAAGCATGCTTATAACTACACATTGTACCTGTGTATATGGTGATGTGCCAATCCCTGGCGAGGGTGGCTAATCATTGTAGTCACGAAACACCTGTGGACAACAAAATGAATGCATTTTATGAACATGTTAAACAAGTCATTATCTAGGAAATCAAGATATTGAAAAACATTGTACGATCTATCAACATGTATGCCATAATTATAAATACTTGAGTAATATAAATGACATAACTAATAACAATATTGTGTCAGGTACTGAAAATACCTTTGTGTGGGGTGCCGCAATTTCAGTTGCAGCTGTCATTGCCGCATCCAGGTTGGGAGATCCTACGTTCTCCCATCTTGGTGTATCAACTTTGAATAATTGTACAATGAAATAATAGTTTAAGTCAAACAAAAATACTTTAAAAATAATTTACAAGTTATCAAGTGATGATTGAAAACACATTAAAAACATTGCTAACCTGATCCATATAACAACCATCGATCGGGATAGGGAAAGTGTGCCCACGATGGGGACAAAGATGTGGCATTGTCCCTGTCGAACTGGAATGCCCAGCATGGCTACCATCGGTCATGGGTCTATCCTAGCCCTGTCATGAAGGGCTTGCACCTGGATCTCTATCAAGTTCACCCGACCTCTCCACAGTAGTCGCTGCTACAAAGGACGTGTGTCTGAGGAGACCACGTGCAACATTCCTCATTTCCACCTCGATTTGATCAAGCTTATGGGGAAACTCAGGTGGCTAGGGAGAGGGGTTAGGGTCACACCTTAGAGCTGGTGGACCTCTCAGTGGGTTCCTCCTGGCAGTAGGTCGATCTTGGGCAGAGCCACGCCCAACACCCTGGAGCTCGGTTATGTCAAAATAGTTGACATGTAAACTGAGGCAAAACTCAACCCACAGTTGGCGAAGGAAGTACTGTGGAACCTCCCTATTATTGCAGGGAGATTTATCATACACCATGAACCACCTCTGCATCCAATTGTCCCTCCAGGGTTGGTAATGACACCAATCCATGCAGACACGTGGCTTTGTAATGTTTGGTGGTTGGTTTGTTTTCGGATCGGTGAACATACTATATAATTGGGCTTTTGTAATGTTCAATTTTTTTATTGCTTCCTTGGAGATGCCCGTAGAGTAGTACTCTCGCATCCTAGCTCTAAATTTAGTCATGTGTTGGTGTGCATGGATGAGGGAATCAATTGAATTCTAAGTTGACATGGAAAAATACAATCGAGATAGTTCCCCCAAGTTTCTAAGTTTGCGAGTGTGCACTTGCATTTCATTTACATAATGGTTAAGGTCATCTTGTTCAAAATTAGGTTGGGGGTTTTGGTTTTGTTCGGCATTTGGATTGTGTTCACGATTTTCTTCGGCATTGGATCCAAGGTTTGGGTTTTCTTGTGTTCCACCGGACTCGGGGTTAACATCTTGTTCACTCATTGTCTCAGTTTACAATCTGCAATAAAAAATTGGTTCATTGTTTTCAAAATTTGAGAATTATTTACAATTAAATAAACAAAAAAAATCAAAAAATTGATACAAAGAATGAATAAAATGAAAACAAAACTTGATATTTACCTATCAATCGCCCTGTTGATGAGTTAGTGGGTGTTGTGGGGTGTTTTGAATTTTATTTGGGAAACTTTGGTGGTTGAATTGACGTGTATGCGGAGGTGCAAGTCGTGCTCGGCCGGCCCAATGGAACAATGCGGAAATTGGGCACTGTTTTTTATTTTTTATTTTAACAAAGGTGTGTGTGCGCAGCATAGGCACACGCACGCCACTGTTTCTCGCACGCGCCAGGAACGCATACGCGCTTCCTTAGGTGCGTACACGCCATTTTTTTTTCCACTAGCGCGCCCCCATTGCAACGAAATT
This sequence comes from Larix kaempferi, assembly GCA_027924585.1. Lineage (NCBI taxonomy): Eukaryota > Viridiplantae > Streptophyta > Pinopsida > Pinales > Pinaceae > Larix > Larix kaempferi. The sequence goes on from BSBM01000510.1 coordinate 51,553,769, forward strand.
GGGGACCATCTTCGTGCGCCCGCCCTATAACATACTCAAAAATTATATATTAATAAAGTGATATGAATGAAGTAATCTACAAATATTAAAACATATTTCAATTAAAATAAAAGTACTAATATATATATATATATATATATATATATATTTAAATAATTATAATATAATATTACAGTTTAGTTTAAAATATAGAGATATTAATAACCAACGTGTTAATGAAATTTATATATATATATATATATATTAAAGAATTTAATTAAGTGAAATTTATAGAATTCCACTTGAAAAGCAATATTAAATTTAAGATTAAGAAAATTAGTAATAAATTAACAATGTTGAGAAGAAAGTAATATGATGCATGTAATTTATTAGGTTTTTGAAAGTGTTTCTTAACCCACTTCTATTATATTTTTCATTAGAAATTTATTTCAAACTCATTTAAATATTTAACTTGATATAAGCAAATGTTATAGTGAAATTCATATGTTATCTCTCATTTTAATATTAGTATTTTATTTTTCCAAGTTAATATGATCTTTATAATTCTAATTACATATTTTTGGTTTTATTGCGTTGTATATATTATTATATTCTTTGTATCTTAATATTATAGTGGTTTTAATGTGCAAATACAAAGAGGGAAATCACAAATCACATTAAAACAACCAAATTCGTGCAATTTAACTTAAGATTGGACATTATAATATGTATTTTAAAATTAGCTTGATCATTTGCCAATTTTCACAATCTTGGTGTTGAAATCCATGCATTTGATCAATTTTCTTCGTGTCATTTCTTTAATTAATGCATTAAATAATTTTTCATTATATTATCACTTAAATCAATGAATTGATTTTTTTGTATTATATTATTGATCAAATAAATGCATTTTTAATATCAATGAATCAATTTTTTTTGTATTATATCATTGATAATATCAATGCAACTAAGAAGACCATACCTTTGGCCATAAAGTAACCCTCAAGGCATCCAAATCCATGAAAAATGCCTCAAAGCATCATTCATGACTTTGTAGGGGTATCCATGGCACTATGTATTGAGGTCATGTGGCCTTAGGGCATTCAACATGGTCAATGGACCAAGCCTTTAGCCCTAAAATTCTTGAGGCATCCAAATCCATGAACAATTCCTTGAAGCATCACACATGAATTCAAAGGGGTATCCATGGCACTATGTTTCTAGGTGTAATGGCCTTGGGGCATTCAAAATGGTTGTTAGAGGAGAACTAAATATCATGACATAAAAGAATCTTCAAGACATCCGTGGTAAAGAACGTTTGCTCCACCAACAACAAATGGCATCCTAAGGGTATCATTGATGTATGGGTACCCGCACGAAGCTGGTACCCAAAATAACCACATCAATAATGCGTGAGCAGAAAAAACAAAACGATGCGCACGCGCATCCAAAGGCGTGCACGCGTCGCTGCTTCGGCAATACTGAACATCCACATGGTTCATCCCATGTGGAAAAAATGGGCATGCACGAGCCTTTGATGCCTACGCACAAAATGGTGTGCACGCGTCAGTGGCACATGCACGCCTCTGTTTTTTATAAAAAAAACAGAGCTCACGGGTTTGTCATTTTCGACAGACCCATGATCCCATTCTCCAACCCGCGAGCACACTATGCAACCCTGCAAATGCGTCTTCGAGCAACCAAATCATCCTCAACACCAAGAAATTGCCCCTACACCATGGTGCCATCGATTTCTCCAGGTAGGTGCTCCTCAAAGCACAAATTTGTGTTTATTTTTGTTTCTTTTTTGGTTTTCCATTTGAATTTTAATTTTTAAAAAAAATTACAATCCATTCAAAAACCAAGGAAATTTAATTGCAGGCCATCTACACCTAACAAGATGTCAGACACACCTGAACCATCCGATGAAACCAATGAAACCCAACCTCCAGAAGACAATGAACCGAATGAAAACCCCGAATATCAATTACACCAAGACTTAAATCAATTGAGGGCACTAAGTAATGAATTAAATAGTACCAAGGAACCCTCTTGGGTTTCCTTGGCTTCATCACTTCAAAAAATTATTGAATCAATCAATAGTGCACACAGTGAGATAACAAACTTGCGCTAATACAGGGCTCGAATGAGGGAACACTACTCCACTGGCTTGTCCAAAGAGCAGATAAATGACCTCAACATCACCAAAGCCTAGTTGTATAGCAAGTTCATGGTTCCCTCGACGAGACAGCCTCCAACTGTGATGAGGGCTCGCGTTTGCATGGACTGGTGCATTTACTAGCCATGGAGAGATAACTGGAGAAAGAGGTGGTTCATGGTGTTTGACAGGCCCCCGTGCAACAATTTGGAGGTCCCACACTATTTCCTTCTGAAATTGTGCCCACTGAGTTTGAGATAGGGTACCATGTCGACTATTTTGACATTACTGAGTTTCAGGGTGTCAATCTTGTCTCTGCCCAAGATCGACCTCAGGCACACGGCAACCCACTTAGAGGACCTCCTGCACCCAGGAGAGAGCCAAACCCCCCTCCTCAGCCACCCGGGTTTGGTAGCGGCCTAGATGAGATTCATGACTCCACCAGACGTGCCACACATGACTTGATTAGACATACCAAATTTGTGGCCATGTTTTCCCAGATCCGAGAGGACATCGATGAGACATAGACAGCTGCACATTTTATGGGTGGTGGCCGGGACATGCCGGGTACAGGTAGAACCCAGTCGGGGCCTTCTAGTTCTGCTGGAACAACGACACATCATTGTTCTCACCGTGGTCATTCTTTCCATGGTGATACACAACAGCATGCCACAAGGAGCCTCATGGATTAGGTTTGCTATTGTTTTATTTAATGTTCAAGTATTTGTTGTATTTTATTTGATATCGTATTGTTTAATATATTTAATTTTGAATTACAGATTGTTGACTTTATTTGTTTTAATGGTTAGTTATTCGGGGCTCGGTCTCCATCCCCCAGGTGGGAGGACGTCGGTTCCCTTGACCTCGATGGAGCCATGGCGGCATTAGAGGAGATTACGGCACCATACACACAAGTAAATTCTTTACTTTGAATAATTAGATCCAGTTACGAGTAGTTTGTGTTAAGTAAGTACAAATTAATTAGCACTGAGTAATAACCATATTATCATCGTATTTTACAGTTGTGTTTATAATATTGTCTAATTTATTTGAGATCTATAAATTCGTATAATACCACCCAAAAAAAAATGAAACCTTATAAAACATGAAAACCTAAGAAAACTATAAACATTTGTCCATGTTCACTTTAGGCATCCTAGACCTCTGATGATTATATAAATGGGAGAGAAATTTCCAAAATCTGTCATCCTAAGACTACCATCCAATGCTTGCTTTCTCTTCCTGTGCTTGACCAATGCCATATGTGTTATTATTGCTTTCCCATTTGTCACCATGTCATCCAAGTTATCTTTTCCATGTACTCTCCTTGTCCAAATCATCTTCAAATGACCATAGTATGGGTCATTTGACTCTTGGCTCAATAGGTGTGCCAATTGCTTCAATGCCCATCACTTTTTCCATCAAATCAACCTTTGTTGCCATGCCCTTATGCCATGTGTTCTTCAAGCTTAAAATTTGAGAATATATTACCATGGTAATTATCACTTTCCCCCGTATTCTACTAATAGTTTCTTTTAATGGTAAAGGTTGTGAAATCACTTCTATGCTTCTGCTAACTTTGTTGCATCAATTGAGTTCACTGAGATGTTGTACTTGTCACTTTCGCATCCACCGAGACCAATAGGAAAACTATTTATTGCTATGAATTTTCCCTGCATTGTGCAAAACTCTTGGGAAAAATACAATCATAGTGGCCAAGCTTCTACAAATTTAAGAACCTGATGTTTCTCATGTCCTTATTACCCTAGTTTATTATCATGGGATTTCCAATTTATTCTAATACTTGAGACTGAAAGTAATCATACTACTACTCCTAGAACATGCTATTAGGAAAGACATATAAACAATGTAAAACAACTTATCACATGTATTGTCACTAAAGCTTTTGAAAATAATGTAAGGCCCATAAGGAAGAGCGATAATCTTACAAATATTGTCTATGGGGCCTTGCTATTATCTTGATTCAAATACAACTTGGTAAAACATTTGGCATCAAGAATTCTCATTTAACTCATTTCACTCAAGATTTCTTTGATTTCAATCAAGTGATATCATTTTGACAACATAGCTATTTAATCAAGAACACATAATTACTCATTCAATGCAAAAGAACATGGCACATTCAAGCTTGTAAGTAAGTTAATCATGAAAAAATTTCTCTTTCTTCCTTTTTCTAACGATCAACACTCTAAAGTGTATTAAAAAACATGCACACTAACTTAACTGCTATTTAGCACCCCTTTGCAAATTTAAACAATGAGATGGAATTTTATTTGATGATGTAAATGTTATGGAAATAAAGGGACTCAAGATCCTCACTCTAGGGATGCAAATACTTTTCCACTGGGTGAATCAAGCTTGTAGGAAAGTACAAATCTATAAGAAGACATCAAAACCTAGGAACTCTTCATCAAGAACCCAAACACATTACATCGGTTTCCAATTCAAATTTGTAAATGGACATGAATTCCATTGGCTTATGAGGCACTGCACATCTCCCTAGGGCCAAAGGAAATGCTCACCATGTCACCTTCTATGCCCTCTCACCTTATTTAATTTTAATTTCATGCCATGCCACCTTCCGTCCTTTCAGATAATTGAATATCATCTAACTTTAATATAAATTGATTGCAGTCATGTTTTTTAAGTACCATCATTGTCATTCTCATTTGAATTGTGTTTAATATTGTTAATATTGTTTTTATAAATTTAGTCTAAAGATTGTAGTGTTTGCACAGGTGTGCGCGGGCTCCAGCGACCAGCCACCACCACCGGGGACCAGCAGTTCTCCACTTGCATAGGTATCATGTGTATTAAAGCATAAATTTAATTTCAAATACAATGACTTGTCCGTGTATATTTATATTTTTGTATATTAAACTATGAGGTTATAAATGTGTGTGCAGGTGCAAGCACCTCATCCTGCCAGTGCCGTTATTCCTCCCTCCTTAACCTTTTGGCCACCCTATATTCCAGTTGCATCCCCTGGCATACATGCCTCATTTCCCAACCCCTTCCATCCATCCCCCCTCCTATATAGCACCACAGTCCCATCCAGCTCCACCTCCATATCAGTTTCCCATGTTCCCACCCTCCCCCATACGACCACGGCACACCACCCATCCCTCTACCGCAACACAGACCTCACCCCCCACCACACTCGCTTCCCCTTCCAGGGTGCCCTGATCCATACTATAGCCAGTCGGGGTTTATAGCCCTAGATGTCCATCTCCACTTCACCCACCCCAGTCCATGCCTCCTCCTGCCACCCCCCCTTCTTCCACTATTCCCCCAGTGGTTTAGCCACTGTTGATGTGGCTACATCGTCCCCTTCACCGTCCACCCTAGCATCGGAGGAGGCTATCTAGCCGACTGCTCCATCCGCCAGCCTCGAAGACCAGCCGATTTTGTTCACGGTGAGATTGACTAGTTTATGAAAATGCTGTTCAATTTTAATGGAAATTACTATATAAATCTAGTTTCAGCATTGATTTGATTGTTCTAAATGTTGTAGGGTGGCATTGCCGAGAGACTTGGTCACGGAAGAGGGAGACCCCCTCACGACTTAGAGTCTTGCATGCGGTGAGTTATCCAAGATTTGAAAACTATTTTTATTTTGAAATTATGTTTTATACTTGTATAATTGCCAGGAAAAGTTGACATATTATTGTTGGCATTTCAGGGTTCAGGGGGACGTGCTCAAAGATGCCGGAAGGACCTAGCTTCCTCTAGCACGAAGAAGAGGAAGATTGATTTTGGAGATGCACTTGGGAGCTCTGAGGGTGGGCAAGAGGATTGAGAGACGCTCCTATGTACACTAGCCACAATGTGACATTTTCGGAACGAGTTGCCATATTTTTTATAGGGCACCATGTTCCATATTTTGTATAGGGAACGAGTTGCCCTCTTTTGTATGGGGCACAAGTTGCCATTATATAGATGCTAGGAACGATGTTCCATTTTTCCAAAAAGTGTACATGATTGGATATTTTTGCATATTAATAGATGGATCTGCACTTATGTATATGAGTTTGTGTTTGATTACACTTTTGCATACATGATTTTGTCTTCGATAAGAATGTTATGGAAAAGTTCTCACATACATATAGATGTTATTTCTAGACACTAAGTGACCTCAATATGAGTCCCTTGTATTTGAATGGGTCTTGCATCTTTTCCTTTCAGCAACAACATACCTAACCAAGCAAACTAAAGAGCGATATTTACATTACAAAGTGATGTGACTTTAGGGCTACAAAAAAATATATAGCATAAGTAAAATCATCTCCCACTTCCAATCATGGGCCAAAATATTCCTGAAAACCCTCTTGATATATGAAAAGAAACCCTAGGTAACTTGTAGTTGATATAAATAAATTAGGAATGTACCCAAGCCTAAGAGCCCATCTTTCCAATAACTACACCCTTAGAGACAACTCCCCCAACTTTTTACAATGAAATCTTCCAACAAGATCATGGGAATCCATTCCCACCACCTCATGCATTTTGATATCCTTTCCTAGGACTAGCCTCATAAGAGAGATTTTATGTTTTACACACTTCTTCCTCTTCATTTTGACACTACCAACATCATTTACCTGCATCCCTTTGTTGGATTCACCGTTATCATTATCAACATGGTTTAAAGAATTGTCTCCTCCATCTCTAACCTTCAACCAACTACCATCCTTTTCCAAAACAACCTTTCCATCCTCGAGATCTATAGGATTCACCCTTGGACTTACTAGGTCCATAACCACTTCATATACAACACCTAAAATAATTTGATGATCGTAAATTAATCCATTTTAAATAGGACCCTCGCCACATATATATGACTAGTCTATCACGATTCACAACTCTCATATATGGATCATAGTGTTAATTGCATGTTATTTGAATGGCTATTATTTCACAAATTTGTCTTAAGCAATTACACACAACATATCCTAAATGTTTATGGTTTATTGAATGAATGTTTACAATCATCTAATTATTTACATTCTAGAAGTTACCAAACCTGCACAAGTGGTATACTAATTTTATTTCTAGCACATCTTTTCATATTTATATGCTCATGGATCATATGGAAAAACATTTAATTAATTAATTTTGTGAAGATAAGATTTCAACCATCTTTATTAAAGTGATTCAAATCACTACAACCTAGTTGGACCCTTAATAGATTGGGTGACACCCTTTTGCAAAGATTTTACTCTCTCCAAGAGCGTCTCATTCAATAATCACTCGAAAACTAATAACTATAACCTTGGCATTATTAGATAATATCATTTGTGGATGATTTTGGGAAATAAGCCAACATGTTTTAATGTGAATTTTGATTCTACAACATTATGGTTCATTCTTGATTTAAGTTTTGTGAATATCTTTATTTATCCATGAATGATCTTTCATTTTACACATGAGCAAATATTTATTTCTGAAAGGTGTCTATTTGATTAATTCACTTGCAACTTTCTGAATTAAGCACTAACATGGGACTTTAACTTAATGGAAAACACATCTTAATCTTCAAACAAGTTTTAAATCCTAAGAAATTTTCTCCAACCTTGATCTAGAAGCCTCCCTTAGCCTTTAAAGTAGGCCTAAAACTTGTGAAAATATTTGCTGAGGTGACAGTGGCAATCATCTTCGGAAGTCGCACTTGTAGCATTAGAGGATTAGGACTTTGACACTTGTGTGTTAAAACAAGATGTAACAAGATGCACTAGAATTAATGGATGAGAGAATTAGAGAGCGCATGCATGTGCCATCCTCCGTTAATTTCCAGTTTAGATGTTTTTCGTAAATTAGCAGTTCAGTTCTAATTCTGCATTTTTTGTTTTATTTAGTTTTGCATGCACAGTGAGAGAGTGCAGTTCCCTAGGCACTCATATGTGAGGATTACAGTCTAAATTAAGTGGGGCATATCTCTAGGAGGAAACATGCTTGCATGCCACAGATAATCCCAGTACAGGTTCACTTAGTTGGCCCATTTATCCATGCAAACAAGGCGCTCTAGAGTTAGAGTCTTACACTCTTAGGATACCCAAACCCTAGCACTAAACCATCTTCTTCATCCTCACCATCATCATCACCATCACCATCAATGTCTTCATCATCACCACCATCTTCATCATCATCATTATCTCTAACTCTAACCCTAATTCAATTTCCTTCTATAACTCTAGCCCTAACCCTCACCCAAATCCTAGCACTAAACCATCCTCTTCATCCTCACCATCACCATCACCATCACCATCATCATCATCACCATCTTCATCATCATTGTTAACTCTAACTCTAACCCTAATTAAATTTTTTCTATAACTCTATCCCTAACCCTCACCCAAACCCTGACACTAAACCATCTTCTTCATCACACCATCATCGTCAACATCTTCATCATCACCACCATCTTCATCATCACCACCATCTTCATCATCATCATTAACTCTAACTTTAACACTAATTCAATTTCCTTCTATAATTCTAGCCCTAACCCTCACCCAAACCCTAACATTAAGCCATCTTCTTCATCCTCACCATCACCATCACCATCACCGTCACCATCACCATCACCATCATGTCTTCATCATCGCCACCATATTCATCATCATCATTAACTCTAGCTCTGACCCTAATTCAATTTCCTTCTATAACCCTATCCCTAACCCTCACCCAAACCCTAGCACTAAGCCATCTTCTTCATCCTCACCATCACCATGACCATGACCATCAACATCTTCATCATCACCACCATCTTCATCATCATCATTAACTCTAAGTCTAACCCTAATTCAATTTCTTTCTATAACTCTAGCCCTAACCCTCACCCAAACCCTAGCACTAAGCCATCTTCTTCATCCTCACCATCACCATCACCATCACCATCACCATCAACGTCACCATCTTCATCATGTCTTCATCATCAACACCATATTCATCATCATTGTTAACTATAACTTGAACCCTAATTCAATTTTCTTCTATAACTCTAGCCCTAACCCTCACCCAAACCCTAGCACTAAACCATGTTCTTCATCGTCACCATCACCATGAACGTCTTCATCATCACCACCATCTTCATTATCATCATTAAATCCAACTCTAACCCTAATTCAATTTCCTTCTATAACTCTAGCCCTAACCCTCACCCAGACCCTAGCACTAAGCCATCTTCTTCATCCTCACCATCACCATCACCATCACCATCACCATCATGTCTTCATCATCAACACCATCTTCATCATCATTTTTAACTCTAACTCTATCCCTAATTCAAGTGCCTTATATAACTCTAGCCCTAACCCTAACCATAACCCTAGCACTAAGCCATCTTCTTCATCCTCACCATCACCATCACCAGCACCGTCACCATCACCATCATCATCAACGTCTTCATCATCACCACCATATCCATCATCATCATTAACTCTAACTCTAACCCTAACTCTAACTCTAACTCTAGCTCTAACTCTAGCTCTAACTCTAGGTTCCTCATCAACATCTCCATCATAATCATATTCTCCATCATCATCATCTTTATCACCATCACCGTCACCATAACAATCATCATCAACGTCTTCATCATCATCACCATCATCATCATCATATATGCCCGGCGGACGATTTTGCAAAGTTGACCCCCGTGTGCAAAAATTGCACACTCCCTCACTGAGAAAAACCCTAGTTTCCAAGATGGATGTACAAGATGGCACCCAGGCCATGGGACCATAGGAGAGGGGCACCCCTGGCACTATCTCGACATCCTGAATCCAATGGAGTCGATGGCTCATCGATCGGTGCCACGGTTGTCATTCTATGGCTCATTCCATCTCGCATCCAAAAGGCCTTCAAGGACACCTGTTGGATAGCTGTCGGGGCATAGAAGTCCAACCATGCAACAAAACCAGGTTACGGGGGGTCCTAGAGGTGTGTCTAGGTAGGTTCCGGCTGGGAACGCTAGACGTAATTTCCTGGCAGATGATTTTGCAGAGTTGACCCGCGTGTGCAAAAATTGCACACTCCCTCACTTAGCAAAACCCTAGTTTCCAAGATGGACGTACAAGATGGTACCAGGGCGATGGGACCAGAGGAGAGGGGCACGCCTAGAACTATCCCGGTGTCCTGAATCGAACAGAGTTGACGGATCATCAATCGGAGCCACGGTCATTATTCGATGGCTCGTTCCATCTCACATCCAAAAGGCCTTCAGGGACACCTACTACATACCTGTCGAGGCCATAGAAGTCCAACCATGCAGCAAAACTGGGTTCTGGGGAGTCTTGCAGGCGTGTCTAGGCAGGTTTCGGCTGGGAACGCTAGTCATAACTTCCCGATGGATGATTTTTTAGAGTTGACCCCCGTGTGCAAAAATTGCACACTCCCTCACTGAGCAAAACCCTACTTTCCAAGATGGACATACAAGATGTCACTCGGGCCATGGGACTGTAGGAGAGGGGAACCCCTAGCACTATCCCCGCATCCTGAATCCAACGGAGCCGATGGCTCATCGATCGGAACCATGGTTGTCATTCTATGGCTCGTTCCGTCTCACATCCAAAAGGCCATGAGGGACACCTGCTGGATAGCTACCGGGAGAATAGAAGTCCAACCGTGCAGCAAAACCGGGTTCCAGGGAGTCCTAGAGGTGTGTCTAGGAAGGTTCTGGCTGGGAACACTATCCGTAAGTGCCCGATGGACAGTTTTGCAGAGTTGACCCATATGTGCAAAAATTGCACACTCCATCACTGATCAAAACACTAGTTTCCAAGATGGACGTACACGATGGCACTAGGGCCACGGGATCGGAGGAGAGGGGCACCCTTGGCACTATCCTGGCGTCCTGAATCCAACAGAGTTGACGGTTCATCGATTAGAGCCATGGTCGTCATTCTATGGCTCATTCTATCTTGCATCCAAAAGGCCTCCAGGGACACCTGCTGGATACCTACCGGGGGCTGAGAAGTCAAACCGTGCAGAAAAACCTGGTTCCGAGGAGTCCTGCAGGTCTGTCTAGGCAGGTTCCGGATAGGAACGCTAGCCATAAGTGCCTGGTGGACAATTTTGAAGAGTTGAACCCAATGTGAGGGCCATCAAAATTTGATCAAGGGGTCATTTCTCATCTGGAGGCCCCCGGGCGTGCCTAGCCACTGTGGATAGGTCCACAATGGCCATGCAGACCTGTGGGAGGCAACGGAATCCAAGACCTCTTGTCGGTTTTGGTTTCATGGCCTTGGGGCAATTTCTCCAAGTGTCGCTGAATGGCCCCAGGGTTCCCGACTAGAATGCCCATAGAACCCTAACCATGACTTGGTTCGTGAATCCATCGATTCCGGTGGGTCCAGGATGGCGGGTTTTAGCTAGGGGACCCCCCACAACATCCCCCAAAGACTCAGAAGTGGTGCCAATGAGCCATCTTCAAACCTAAGGTTTTTCTAAGTGAGGACCATTACAAATTTTCTCAAGGGGGCCATTTCTCGTCTGGAGCCCCCCGGGCATGCATGTCCATCGTGGACAGGTCCACAATGGCCATGTGGACCTGTGGGAGGAAATGAAATCCAATTCCTCTCGTCGGGTTGGGTTCCGTGGCCCCGGGGCAATTCCTCCAAGTGTCACTGAACAACCCCAGGGTGCCCGATTATAATTCCCGTAGCAACTGAACTGTGGCTCTGTTCGTGAATCTGTCAGTTCTGGTGGATCCGGGACGACGGGTTTCAGCTAGGGGTCCCCCCACAATGTCCCTCAAAGACCCGGAAGCGGTGCTAATGGGCCATCTCCGAAGCTATGGTTTTGCTCAGTGATGGCCATTCCAAATTCGCTCAAGGGGTGCATTTATCGTAGGGAGGCCCCTATGCATGCGTGGCCACCGTGCATAGGTCCACAATGGCGACGTGGACCTGTGAGAGTCAACGGAATCCAATTCTGCTCATTGGTTTGGGTTTCGTATCCCTGGAGCAAATCCCCAAAGTGTCCCTAAACGACCATCACTGAGCAAAACCCTAGCTCCAAAGATGGCCCATTGGCACCGCTTGCGGGTCTTTGAGGCATGATTTGGAGGGTCCCCTAGTGGAAACCCGTCGTCCTAGACCCACCAGAATCAACGGATTTGTGAACCGAGCCACAGTTCGGGTGCTACGGGCATTCTAGTCGGGCACCTTGGGGTCGTTAAGGGACACTTGGAGGAATTTCCCTGGGGCCACGGAACCCAACCCGTTGAGAGGACTTGGATTCTATTGCCTCCCACAGGTTCATGTGGCCATTGTGGACCTGTCTATGGTGGCCACGCACTCCCGAGGGCCTCTGGATGACAAATAGCCCCCTTGAGCAAATTTGGAATGGCCCTCACTGAGCAAAACTCTAGCTCCGGAGATGGCTCGTTGGCACCGCTTTCGGGTCTTCGAAGGATGTTGTGGGGGGTCCCCTAGTTGAAACCCACCGTCCCGAACCCAATGGAATCGATGGATTCGTGAACCGAGCCACTGTTCGGTTGCTACTGGCATTCTAGTTGGGCACCCCGGGGCCATTCAGGGACACTTGGAGGAATTGCCCTTGGGCCATGAAACCCAAACCCGCGAGAGGACTTGGATTTCGTCGCCTCCCATAGGTCCACATGACCATTGTGGACCTGTCCACGGTGGCCACACATGCCCTAGGGCCTCTGGATGATAAATGGCCCCCTTAAGTATATTTGGAATGGCCCTCACTCAAGAAAACCCTAGCTCCAGAGATGACCCATTGGCACCGCTTCCTGGTCTTCGAGGGACGTTATGGGGGGTCCCCTAGCGAAAAATCAGCATCTCGGAACCACCGAAATCGTCGGATTTTCCAATCGAGCCACGGTTCTGGTTCTACGAGCATTCTAGTCGGGCACCCTAGGGCCATTCAAGGACACTTGGAGAAATTGCCCCAAGGCCACGAAACCCAAACCGATGAGGGGACTTGGATTTCATTTCCTCCCCCAGCTCCACGTGACAGTTGTGGACCTGTTTACGGTGACCAGGAACACCCGGGGGCCTCCGGACTCGAAATGGCCCCCTTGAGCAAATTTGGATGGCCATTGGGGTCAACTCTGCAAAATCGTCCACAAGGCACTTATGGCTAACATTCCCAGCCAGAACCTGCATAGACACACCTACAGGACTCTCCGGAACCAGGTTTTGCTGCACGGTTTGACTTCAATGCCCCCAGCAGGTATCCAGTAGGTGTCCCTGAAGGCCTTTTGGATGCGAGACGGACCGAGCCATAGAATGACGACCATGGCCCCAATCAATGAACCGTTGACTCCATTGGATTCAGGACACTAGGATAGTCCCAGGGGTTCCCCTCTCCTACGGTCCCGTTTCCCAGGTGCCATCTTGTAGGTCCATCTTGGAAACTAGGGTTTTTCCAAGTCAAGCAGTGTGCAAATTTTGCACTTGGGGGTCAACACTGCAAAATCTTCTGTCGGGCACTTATGGATAGCGTCCCCAGCCGGAGCATACCTAGACACACCTCCAAGACTCCCTGGAACCTGGTTTTGCTGCATGGTTGGAATTCTATGCCCCCGACAGGTATCCAATAGGTGTCCCTGAAGGCCTTTTGGAGGTGAGACAGAACAACCCATAGAATGACGCCTATGGCTCCGATCAACGAGTCATTGACTCCGTTTGATTCAGGACACCGGGATAGTTCCAGGAGTGCCCCTCTCCTATGGTCCCGTGGCCCGGGTGCCATCTTGTATGTCCATCTTTGAAAATAGGGTTTTGCTCAGTGAGGGAGTGTGCAATTTTTGCACAAAAGGGTCAACTGTGCAAAATCATCCGACGAGCACTTACAGCTAGCATTCCCAGCCAGAACCTGCCTAGACACACCTGCAGAACTCCCCAGAACCTGATTTTGCTACACGGTTGGACTTCTATGCCCCCGACAGGTATGTAGCAGGTGTCTGTGAAGGCCTTTTGGATGCAAGACAGAACGAGCCATAGAATGACGACTATGGCTCCGATTGACAAACCGTAGACTCCATTGGATTCAAGACGTCGAGATAGTGCCAAGGGTGACCCTTTCCTACGGTCCCATGGCCTTGGTTCCATTTTGTACGTCCATCTTCGAAACTATGGTTTTTTTCAGTGAGGGAGTATGCAATTTTTGCACATGGGGGTCAACTCTGCAAAATCATCCGTCGGGAACTTACGTCTAGCGTTCCCAGCCGGAACTTTCCTAGACACACCTCCAGGGCTCCTTGGAACCCAATTTTGATGCACAGTTGGACTTCTATGCCCTTGGCAGGTATCCAGTAGGTTTCCCTGAAGGCCTTCTAGATGCGAGACAGAATGAGCCATATAATGACAACCGTGGCTTCGATCGATGAGCTGTCGACTCCGTTGGATTCAGGACACCGACATAGTGCCAGTGATGCCCCTCTCCTACTGTCCTATGGCCTGGGTTCCATCTTGTACGTCCATCTTGGAAACTAGGGTTTTGCTTAGTGAGGGAGTGTGCAATTTTTGCACATAGGGGTCAACTCTACAAAATCATCCGTCGAGCACTTACGGCTAGCATTCCCAGCTGAAACCTACCTAGCCACACCTGCAGGACTCCCCGGAAACCGAATTTTCTGCACAATTGGACTTCTATGCCCCTGGCAGGTATGCAGTAGGTGTGCCTGAAGGCCTTTTTGATGCAAGACAGAACGAGCCATAGAATGACGACCATGGCTCTGATCGACAAGTCGTCGACTCCATTGGATTCAGGACGCCAGGATATTGCCACGGATGCCCCTCCCCTATGGTCTTGTGGCCTGGGTGCCATCTTGTACGTCGATCTTGGAAACTAGGTTTTTGCTCTGTGAGGGAGTGTGCAATTTTTGCACACGGGGGTCAACTCTGCAAAATCGTCTGTCGGGATCGTATGATGATGATGATGAAGACGTTGATGATGATTGTGATGGTAATGGTGATGGTGATGAATATGATGATGATGGAGAAGATGATGATGATGGAGATGTTGATGAGGAACCTAGAGTTAGAGTTAGAGTTAGAGTTAATGATGATGATGGATATGGTGGTGATGATGAATACATTGATGATGATGGTGACGGTGATGGTGATGGTGACGGTGATGGTGATGGTGATGGTGATGGTGAGGATGAAGAAGATGGATTAGTGCTAGGGTTTGGGTGAGGGTTAGGACTATTGTTATAGAAGGAAATTGAATTAGGGTTATAGCTAGAGTTAATGATGATGATGAAGATGGTGGTGATGATGAAGATGTTCATGGTGATGGTCATGGTGATGGTGAGGATGAAGAAGATGGTTTAGTGCTAGGGTTTGGGTGAGGGTTAGGGCTAGAGTTATATAAGGAAATTGAATTAGGGTTAGAGTTATAGTTAACAATGATGATGAAGATGGTGTTGATGATGAAGACATGATGATGATGGTGACGTTAATGGTGATGGTGATGGTGACGATGAATAAGATGGCTTAGTGCTAGGGTTTGGGTGAGGGTTAGGGCTATAGTTATAGAAGGAAATTGAATCAGGGTTAGAGTTAGAGTTAATGATGATGATGAAGATGGTGGTGATGATGAAGATGCTGATGGTGATGGTGATGGTGATGGTGATGGTGATGGTGAGGATGAAGAAGATGGTTTATTGCTAGGGTTTACGTGACGTTTGGGGCAAGAGTTATAAAAGGAAATTGAATTAGGGTTAGATTTAGAGTTAATGATGATGATGAAGATGGTGGTGATGATGAAGATGTTGATGGTGATGGTGATGGTGATGGTGATGATGAATAAGATGGCTTAGTGCTACGGTTTGGGTGAGGATTGGGGCTAGAGTTATAGAAGGAAATTGAATTAGGGTTAGAGTTATAGTTAATTATGATGATGAAGATGGTGATGATGATGAAGACAGGATGGTGATGGTGATGGTGACGATGATGGTGATGGTGATGGTGATGATGAAGAAGATGGCTTAGCGCTAGGGTTTGGGTGAGGTTTGAGGCTAGAGTTTTAGAAGGAAATTGAATTAGGGTTAGAGTTAGAGTTAGAGTTAATGATGATTATGAATATGGTGGTGATGATGAAGACGTTGACGATGGTGGTGATGGTGATGGTGATGATGAAGAAGAAGATGATGATGGAGATGTTAATGAGGAGCCTAGAGATTATGTTGGTGATGATGATGACAAGTCCCTCTAAGTGGTTATCTATAGGAATAAAACATCAATCTCCAACCATAAATGAGCATGTTTTAAAATATATTAGTGGAAACCCTAGGTTGATGACACGATGCTTGGATAAGGGAAAAAACCCAAAATCTAGCTAGATTTGGGGGAGCATTGAGCATTAAGAACCAAATTTATGAAAAAGGTTGGGGATATAAGAGTTTTTTGGGTTATAAGAGCATGGGGAACCAAATCCCTAAACCAACATAATCAACATAATATAATATTTTTTTGGGTTGGGGATATACGTCAAGGTACCCAAAGCATGAAAAAGGTTTGGGTGGACACAAAACTAAAGAGATATTTGATCGATAAGGAATTTCACAGTTCCCCAATGCTTTTCTCAAGTATAGATCTAAAAAATACCACCCTTGAAACTTTATGATAACTCCCTACCCCAAGTGGAAGACCCTTCTATCCATACATGGATTCTAATACCTATCAAGTGGAAGACCATTGTAATAGATTATGTACTTCAAAAAATTTCCTAAAACCTAGGTAATTCTAATCTTGAGAACCTATCAAAACCGCTATCTTCAAATGCTACAAACATAAATAGATATATTTAAGGAAATACTAACTCAAATTACTCAAATTTGATCCAAATCACATCACCATTTTATTCAACATAAAAGAGAAGCATGGAATAGTTTAATACATATAGGAAAAATAAAAAAACATAGGCAAAGACATGTATGTATAAAAAAAAAATGCATGTACCAACGAAATAACATAAAACTACACATACCTCGATGTAGAACATAACATTCTTTGATGCAATTCTTTCTCTTATGTAAATTTGACTGGCCTCATTCAATAAATCCTTCTGGATCCTCTCTGTCGCTAATTGTCTCCATCAATCTCTCATGCTCTCAATGAGGCAGGTAGTAGCGTACCTTGGTTGAGCTCTTGCTTGACATTGTCTAAAGATGGACATTTGTGCCAACGATCAAGTTCGTGAAGTGATACACCACTGAACCTGGTCTGTAATCCATGACTACATGCCCACTAGTCTTTCTTGAGTTCCCATCTAGTGTAAGATATTCCCCCTTAACCACCATCGAGCCAGTAGGAAATTCAATTCCTTCATCGTTCATTAATGATCTGTAGAGGGTTTTCTTACCTTGGATGGACCGTGCCAACCAATAATCCATGCCCCATTCATTGTCTTTCGATGCAACAACTGCGTATATGTGTCCTAGTTGTACAAGATCTGAGATATGGTCGTAGTTTGTCGAAATCACTGACTGAACCTCCTCTAACTGGGTTGTTTCAACAGCTGCATGTTGGTCTACTGCAAGTGACACACGATCCCATTCATCAACCTAGTCCATGCATTCACATTCATCCCATTCACCACTACTGCAAGAGATGCAAAAGAATGCAAGATTTTGCGTCCATATTTCAAAGAAGTGGTTGTTTGAGCTTCAAACTGAATAAATCCACGTGTTCCTTGTACTGTGCCGCAACTATAGGAACGCGATCGATCTATGTCAAGCACTAGCCAAACATTTCTTGCCACACGTCCTACCACTGATGATGTTTGTTGATCTCTTGCTCGTTCAGACATTGTTGTGGAGCACCATTGAACTGTGGACTGTGCATCTTGGATATGAGGTTCCTTGTCAAACCTCATCTCTTCCCTTCGTAGCGTGGTCTTGATGCATGCACCGGACCCATCATGCTCACCTTTGTCGCGCCCGGTCTCAAAATAGTTCCAGATATGCGGTACATTATAAGTCTTATGCAAAGTACTCATCCATTGGAATACTCGGGCATTTTTGAACTGGCCTGCACAACCATCCGACCATATCCAATGTCGATCCATCTGTATATCTCTCTCCTTCAACTGATCATAGAAAATTTGAAAACAATGTTGCACATAATGCAGATCATGGGTTCTTTCATCACTTATGTAAAAGTGTCTCCTTTAGTATTATCCTCTTGTCATTGCTGCTCTCTGGCCCATGCCTATACATAATATATACCATGATGCTGACTTGGTCTGAATGGTAGTATTAGCTCTAGATTTCATTTTGTGGCTGAAGGGTGTAATTTTCTACAAAATCCACAATTGACACTATGGTTCCAATGGGAAATGTGCCACTGCATTTTTTGTACTGCTCATCTTGCCATTGCGCTACATGCACATGTTGAACATACTGCTCGTTTTTCTCATAGAATTCCATCAAGAAGTCACATACTGGTACTTGTTACCATGGAAACAAGGGAAATATTACAATGTGGCATTTGGAAAAATGTATATGCCATAAATGAATGTGTAATATGGAAAATATGCAATATTCATTTGTACTTGTGACTTTACGAATGCAATCTTTTTACTTTCTCTAACATTGTCTAATTGATAGGTCACATACTTGAAGCTCTACATCTTCACACCCATCGTGCCAAATTCTGTGTCCTTGCTTTCATGAATGCAACAGTTCAAAAGAGAAAACCCACTACACATAGAACATGTCCCATATAGAAACGATTTTTCATAATACTTTTGTCCTTTGGGCCTTGGACACATGATGTTGTGGATAAAGTCTCTTGATTCATTTGGTGGTAGTATGGATTCATTGTAGCCTTGCACAATGTTAGTATGCAAATCACAAAATATATGTTTATATGTGTCATAATAATATTCATGTTCTACATGGTATCTACAACAACAAGTGTTCTGATCAATGCATATATGAACGTACCATGGTTTGCATTTCTCAAAGGACCTTTGTCCTAGGTTCAATTGTGTGTGCTCGTTCATGAATCTCTCATAGAGTTCAGTATGTGTGGTTTCAAGGAAGTGTTTAACATGGGGCTCACGTTCAGTAAAACCTTTTCTCAATTTTAGCACATCTCTTTGGTTTGATGACGGTCTAATATGATCATGCCAAAACTTTTGTAATAACTCCTTAATAGCATCAATTAGCTTCCTATCTGCATGAGGCAACCTACCAAAAAAAGACCAACAATCATTTCCACCCTAAGTGTCAAGATTTTCTCTTATAACAGAGTACTTTTTAATATTTTTTCTATTTAATTTGAGTATGTGAGAAGTGTGTGATAGTAGGCGACGTTGCCTTGTGGACTTGTTTACAACTGATTCCACTAAAACACGATGAGACACACAAAGATCTTTTGTACAAGACGTCTTCCCAATCGCATTAAATGCATATTGGAGATTTCTAACAATATGACAGTTGGTTTCTGAACTTTTAACCATCTTTATGCCGAAAATTCTCCTAACAACAACTAAAGAACGTTACTTTAACAAACATAGCAATAATTGACATTTACCTGCATCACCTTTGGATTCAAAATATTCTTTGACAATTTTGTTGCATTGACATTCGATAGTGTGTTTTGGCAACTTGCCTTCAAGCCCCAACGTAGCACTCTCATCCACATGAATAGGTCTAGGAGTTCTTCTTCTTGCACTGGACAGTCGACATAGGGAGGGTGGACATGAGACATGAATACCCGAGCTTGTTTGGTGTGTTGCTTCGTTCATAGATTGGGCCATAATGAAAGTGTGGTTGACAGGGTTGTGGTCTTCTTGGGGATATTGAAAATTAAGCAAGGCTTGTATGTCCATCTCTACACATGAAGCATATCCAAAAATTATTAAGTCGTGAGGAACTTCAGAATGACTGGTTGATGGATTGTTGGTTGGAGATTGTGTTGATGTTCGAATTTGAGTTAGGTCCGTTGGACGCGACCACTTTACCCGTGGTTCTGAACAAGAGGTTGTTGTGTCAACAACTGTGTTAGGATCAGTGGCATGATCTGGGGCAATGATAGGACCATGTCTCAATATTTCCATTCCCAACCTGGCCTTTTATCTTAATTCATTGACCTTTTCAATGGGAAGATTCCTTTTTTTTTTTTTCGTGAGTTTCCCATCTCCAAAAGTCTCTTTAACACAACTATCAGGCCTACCCCTACAAAAGAAACAACAAATAAGATATTAGTGCCATTATACAATGAACCTGACACATTCCAACATAGCTTACCACTTTACAAATTGACATATACAACTACATACTATGTTGGTTTATTTGTGTTCGAATAAACATCATTATCCTTTACAATTCCAATCAATATAGATGATGGTTGGTCAACCGTAGGAGGAGAAACTAGTGTCTTACCTAGCCATGAATTCATAAAAATTATGGTAGTAACACCCTACAATAGAGATGCCTAGAGATGCCTTGGGAATAGTTTGATAGTTTTTCTACATCAAATAAGGTAACCTTAATTAGTTGCATTTTTTGCTTTCTCCCTTAATGTTATCAATTCCAAATTTTCCACCTAGTTTGATTGCTTTGTCTTCATAGTGGAATGGTATATCCTTCCATTTGAGGCAATGTCCTTTACCATCATAAATTACTAGGTTATATAACACATTAAGGAGTTGGAGAAACAACAAAAAACTATTTCCTTAGATCTATAAACCTTGAGATGATAGATTGTGATTTTTAATTTAAAATACCCATGGCTGAATTCAACAATGCATCACAATAGAATGAATGTATACCTTGTTTTTTGAAAACCCTTGAGGATGCAAAGGTTTTTAACAAGGATCATGATCTTGGGAAGGGTGATTAGGGGGGATATAATTTGACCTTTCAATGTGCATTATCTAGGGTGGGGAGGTGTTGGAGAGTGGGGAACTAGGGACTATACCAACAATCATCATGTTGAATAGAGCATGAATTGGGAAAGTCTTGGTTTTTGGAAAAAAAATCATTATTAAAGGTGAAGGGATATTGTAAGGATGGTAAATATGGATGAATATTATCATATTTGGATTCATAGAGAAAGGAAAAGGTGCAAATACTTACAGATATCCTCATTC